>CM046387.1:33613242-33638242 GCA_025413485.1 Ficus microcarpa
TTACTATAAATTCAAACTGACACTATAAATTAAACCATAATCTTAAGTCATTTTAAAATACAAATTTATATGTTTTCTCGTGCTCCATTTAGTAAATTAGCATAATTTCAATCAAATAATATTTTTCATCTTGATTTTTATACTTTTTTTAAATTAATAAAATTTATAATTAATTTTTAAAAAATTAATCAATTTTAATTTAAAAATTTTACCTTTAATTAATTTACCAAACGAAAGCTTAAACAAATATATATGTATGCATATATATAATTTTGTATTAAGTCAAAATAAAGGGTATAAAATTAAATAACCCAAAAAATTAAGAGAGAGAGAGAGAGAGCAGGAAAAGACATGTTTGGTGAAAATGAAAATGTCTTCATAGTTACTCCAATTATCAGATCCCGATTCGCCATTGAAGCTCCTTCTTCTTCTTCTCTGTGAAATCCCAAAACTCTCTCTCTCTCTCTCTCTCTCTCTCTCTCTCTCTCTCTCTCTCTCTCTCTCTGCCCCTCTCTCTCTAGCATGGTCATGGAGAAGTAAGTAACGAAATTGGCTGATTTCGAAACCGAGCTCGAAGTCTCTGCTTCAGTGGTGTTCTTCAAAATCTCTCTCAGAAGACCGAAATTCTAGGTCACAGGAATTTCCCCAAATCATGAAGCAATTACACAAGCAATCGACCACCGTCAGCCACCGGCGCGACGAGGAGATCGCGGCGACGGGGACGACCTCGCCGTACTCACCTAAAACCCTTAAGCACACCGCCAGATCTCTCCCCAGATCCATCAACTATCTCTTCAAAGAGCAGCGGCTCCTCTTCATCCTCGTCGGAATCCTGATCGGTTCCACGTTCTTCATCCTCCAGCCGTCCCTCTCTCGAATCAGCACCTCCGACCCCAATTCCAACTTAGCTCGATCCTCCTTCAATGGCGGTTCCGGTTTGATCGCGACGCAGCGCGACAATCAGGTCTCGTTTTCGACGTCGTCGTTTTTCAAGGTCGGCCGCGTCCCGTCGGCGCTCCGGCAGCGGAGGTTGAGGATCGTGGTCACCGGCGGGGCTGGATTTGTCGGGAGTCATTTGGTGGATAAGCTCATTGCTCGAGGAAACGACGTTATCGTGATCGATAATTTCTTCACGGGAAGGAAGGAGAATGTGGTTCACCACTTTGGGAATCCGCGGTTCGAGCTCATTCGTCACGATGTGGTTGAACCAATACTCTTGGAGGTGGATCAGATCTATCACTTGGCTTGCCCTGCCTCCCCTGTGCATTACAAGTACAATCCTGTCAAGACAATTATATCCTTTTTCGTAGCTTCGTTGCTTTTTGATCATCTAGTTTCTAGTGTTTCTTTTAATCAATTAACTTATTTATTGGATTTGGAATGTGGGATTTGTTTCTTTTTTGAAGATGTTATGTTTTTCATGTTTGTTGAATTATTATCGTTTACATTTATGCATACATGCACACAGTTGATGTGCACATAGATATAGACACCCTTGTATGCATATGTACAATATCACTTCTTAAGTTGAATCTCCAAATCTTTTGATTCCATAAGTGTAAGTTGGTGTATCTATTAAAATATTAATAATAACAGGGTGGTGTTTAATTTCATTGGCTTTTGGTGATTTAATGTGACGTTTGATTGGATTTGGCATTTGGGGTTTGGGATTTTTCAATTATTATGTTGGTATCATTCATTAATATTGGTGCAAGGTGGTGTATTTATTTATATTTGGTGATTTGATGTGATTATTTTATTGGACTTGGCCTTTTTTTTTTTTTTTTTTTAAATTATTCCTTAACTGTGATGATTTGATCACAAGACAAATGTGATGGGTACACTAAACATGCTGGGGCTTGCGAAGAGAATCGGGGCCAGGTTTTTGCTCACCAGTACAAGTGAGGTTTATGGTGATCCGCTTGAGCATCCACAGAAAGAGACTTATTGGGGAAATGTTAATCCAATTGGTAAGGGTTCTAGCTAAAAGTTTGTGTCCTTTTGGTCTGTTCGTTAATGTGCTTTGATAGGTTTTTGATATTAAATATGAAAATGGATAGGTGAGAGAAGCTGCTATGATGAAGGAAAGCGGACGGCAGAAACGTTGACTATGGATTACCATCGAGGTGCAGATGTTGAGGTAACAGTTTTTATTGCCTTTATTTAATTTTAGTGGTAAGACATTTGAGGTAACACTTATTGACGTGAGCTATATCTGGAATTTGAAGCTGATGAAGGGTCTAAAATGTCTGTATCAGAAAATTGACTGGGTCAACGTCTCATGTTTAGAATGTTATTTCACATAGTTGCATTTGATGTATGCTAATTTCTGCATATACAAGATCCGATTATGCAATTATTGTATTGCCAAAAAGGTCAAGTTTTAATGGATGAAATGGGAATGAATAATGAAATTTCACGTAAAGCAATCGACATATGGTACTGTGGAATGGTAGACTTACATGAAAGGGCTAAGGTCAGGTCTTACGTGTTTTTATTAGACTCATAGCATCAGACTTTGTTTGGTTGGTAACTTTTTCTTTGTTTATGTTATTTGCTTGCATAATTTGGTCTATAAATGGATGAATTGAATGCAATGTGGCAAGCGTATATGGCAACATTATAAATCAGATTATGTTTAGAGGTGAGGATCCTTGTGCTTTAATGGGATAGAAAAGATGACTTTGAACTATTTGTAAGCACTAAAATAGATTCACACCCATATGCTTCGTGGAAGACTAGAAGGCCACTTCTATGCCACTTTGTCATTTAGGATACTCAACCAAGATGAAAATAACTAGGGAATTCTATAATATCAGGGTTTCCAATTGGAAATGTCTTTTTTTAGTTTTCTCAATATCATCTGTCGCATTCTAATAAATAGTTTCCTGAAGTTATGTTATATTGTCTCAGTGTTTTATTCTTATCCAATTCCTGTCAAATCTGCATGCTTTTCAAGGTATTTCTGCCATACGGTAGTTGTAACTGATGTAGATCAAAGTAACATATGATTTAACACATTAGGTCCCATGCGAGACTTATTATGATGCTTGCTGTTCACAGGTGCGCATTGCTCGCATCTTTAACACATATGGTCCTCGTATGTGCTTAGATGATGGACGTGTTGTCAGCAATTTTGTTGCTCAGGTAATTACCTTGCTCTAATTTCTTTCCTTACTCTTGGCTCATTACTCAAGTAAGGGTCATTTACAAGATATTTTATCATAGGTAAGATTGGCTAACTATAGGATGGTTGTTTTGCAGGCCATCCGCAAAGAACCATTGACTGTTTATGGTGATGGTAAACAAACACGAAGTTTCCAATACGTCTCTGACTTGGTATAGTATCAGATTTACCTTCATTCATCTTCCATGTCAATACTAGGCAGCTCAAAACACTAGTTGAATAGTTTGCGACAAATCTGAGAAAAGCAATATTGCGTGGTTGTATGCGTCTGATGGTTTATATGAACCGTCTAGCTAATCATGTATAGGGAGGGTGCAAACAAAGTTCATCGGATGCTAGCCATACTTACATTGCCCGTTAGTTGGAATATCTGTAAACTTGGTTCAAAATATAGACAAGCTTATAATTGTAACTGATAAAGTGTAGTGAGGGGGAAACCTTTTTTTTTTTTTTTTTTCCCTGCATCGACAGGTTGATGGACTGGTGGCGTTGATGGATGGTGAACACGTGGGTCCTTTTAACCTCGGTAATCCTGGAGAGTTCACCATGCTAGAGCTTGCCGAGGTTTGTCTCTTCACTTTTAATTTTTCATTTGCCAACATATATCGTCCTGGTCCCCTAGTGGACTCGCACATTGCTTGCAAACTTTTTGTTGTCTTATTGATTTTCCCTTATTGTGGGACGCGAGAGAGAGAGAGAGAGAAGTTTAGTGTCTTGCTTATCTTCTTTGCTGAATACTCAGGTTGTCAAAGAAACGATAGATTCAAGTGCAACCATAGAATTCAGACCAAACACCGCCGATGATCCGCATAAGAGGAAACCTGATATCAGCAAAGCAAAGGAGCTGCTGAACTGGCAACCGAAAATCCCACTAAGGAAGGGTCTGCCTCTTATGGTGCGCGATTTCAGAAACCGCATTTTGAACGAAGATGAAGGCAAAGCGCGGAAATAAGAGAAGGAAGTAAAGTACACATATGTATAGTGTCAAGGCTGTATCTTATAAATCCCTTCATTATCGTCATTGTCGATCTACTTTCCCGGAAAATTCTCTCAAAATCCCACAGTAGGAAATTTATATCAGTTAGTCATCTTCATTTTGTGCTTCATTAGCCCTAATATACATTTTGTTTATTTTTTTCTCCAGCCAAAGTTAGGCTGACATTATTATACACCCTTTTTGTACTGCACCAGTGGTAAAAGCTGTGCGTATATTCATTTTAATTTTTTATAGTGTCTTTTGGGATATTATTATATTATAAAAAAGACATCTCCATAGAAAAATGTGGTTATGCGAACTATAGTTCCGTATGAAATGGTTAGTTCTTGTTTATTGCTTGCCATTACATCATTTTATTAAACAAGAGCTTTTAGTATGTGTATATAGAATAATGTTAGGAACGTCAATTTCAATCTTAACTTTTCAATCTTTAACTTTTTAATAATCAATTCATGTGTTATATTTTTATTGGTAAATACAATTAATTGATGTGATAATATTTTTAAACGTTTATTAATAAAAAACTAATAATTCATATATTATATAGGTTGATATTGAAAAACTAATATTATAATTAGTGTTCTTAACATTTATATATATATATATTTCATTTATATATTATAATTCATTTATATATATTTAGATATTTCTTTTGGTAGAATTAGCATAAAGAATTCACCAAAAAAATTTCTACCGTTGGAACTTTTTTCACCGTCGGTAAAAAATATGTTAAGTAAGGATTATTTTTAAACAGTCCAATTTATGTCCACAATGAGAATCTGTACAGCGCAATGTAGACTGCTCTCATTAATTACCATAGAAATTGAAAATTATGGAAATTCCCGGTCTGGGACCATGGCAGCAAAGGAGAAGTGCAGAAGCCCATTATCTTATTATCAGAAACCTTCCATTCATCACATGTAGAATTCTGAATCATGTACTATAAGAATAGTTTTCCAACTTTACAGTTCTGAATATAAAGTGAGCCAATACTGTATATGGACCACTACAGAAAGTAGTAATACACAATAGTTTAATATATTGGACAAAAATCAATGTTCGTAATCACTATTAAAAAATCATTTGTTCATAGATTAACTTTTGTTTTTCCTTTCTTTGATTTTGGCTGTAAACTAAAAGTCATTCTATGAAAGAAAAACCTGCCGACATATTGAAGTTGTCCAAACAATGGGCATAACAATCAGCTTCATGATCTATAAAAGAAGCAAAAGGGAAGGAAAAGAATAACAAAAAGAAAGAAAAAGAGAGAGAGAGAAAGAGAGACAAAAGCCTTACAAAGGGAGGTCTTTCTACAGTAGAGTTTCATACCAATAATGCATGTTTTTGACTGTGGGGGAGGATTTTAGATGACTCAGAAAACGACATCACGTTTAAGACCCTTTAAGGAAAATTAGTGAAACAGCGGCGTTTGAAGGAGTTAAGCAGGAGTAGAACTGAAATGGTCAGAAAGCATAACAACACCAAAAAACGTGCCACATCAACAAGCATAATTGGAAAGTAAAGATTAAGGAATGACACATGTCAAGTTAAGAGCAAAAATATGACACTTTGTAATAGTGATAGAATTCCTCGCCGAGAGAGACTATAAACAGGGGATATGAAATTTGTACACTTTTAGAAGAGATATGAAACTTGTAGAGATTATGATAGATTTATCTAGTTCTTGAGAATCCAATCAAGCTTTTTATCTTGATTTTTATCATTGAGTCGATTTCAACACAAACACTAACCACTGGATCTGGTTAAGATCATATTGATATAAAATATATATATATATATAGCAAATGAAATAGTTTTTGACACATATATATGACAATTGAAAAACTATCCTATCAGTAATCTGTCTTTCTGGTTCGACTGCAGAAATCTCCTTCAAAGAGAGCATATTTTACAGTGTCATATAACATTGAGTTGGGCACTTAAAAATCACCGTAACACATGACCAAGGAGAGATACATGTACAAGAAGTAAATTATAAGGAATCCTTTTGGGTTGGGACTCCTAAAAAAAAGAGAGGGGGGGGGGGGGGGGTGTAGAAAGCTTGGAAATGCAAAGAAAGAAAGAAAGAAAGAAAGAAAGAAAGGGTGGGAAGCTTGGAAATGCAAAGAAAGAAAGGAGGAAAAAAAAAAAGGTTAAGAAAACCAAATCATATTGAGCATCTGATTCCAATAGATTTGTGAAGGAGAATTTTTCACGAGAGTTAGGCTAAGTGAGTGAGTAGAGAAAGAGATGGGTGACTTTATGTCTCATCCATTATCAACAGCAAAAGCAAAAAATTCCAAATCGTTTATTATCTGGCAGCATTTGTTCCATTGGAATCTAAATAATTTGCTCCACACCAAAAAAAAAAAAAAAAAAAAAAAAAAAACCTCTAGAAAGGTCTTATGCACGTCTTTGTTTTGTTGTTGGTATGATTGGTCATGCCAATCTGTAACTTTGTACTTGTGCTAATATTTTCCCTGACCAGTGTTAAAACATCGATTCTAATATCAATTTTTAAGTATCACCGTAATTGATGATCAAAATAGTCAAATTGATGAGAATGAGAACTCACATACGATATAAATAGGTACTTTTTTTTTTTTTTGGTGCTAAGAATATAGATTGGTGCTTAAAAGTTGGAATTATAATTGATCTTTCTATCAATTTTCTGTTTTCTTTAGAGGGGGAAAAGAAAAGAAAAGAAAAGAAAAGAAAAGGAAAGAAAGAAAGAAAGAAGAATACGAAAACAAATGTGTACCGTCTAGATCCGTCTTTTTTAGTTGGTTGTTTGGGACCACATTTTGTCTGATTTTTAACTTCAACTACCATCTGAATTTTCATTTAAGGTGAGGGAGCAGGGGAAAAAAAAAAAAAAAAAAGAAGAAAGAAGAAGAAGAAGAAGCTGCTATGATCAATTTTTAAAGTGTGACACTTACATGGTCATTTGTTTAGTTATTTATTTTGTGAAAATCTAGCGGTGAATGGCCCTAAAATCCATAATTATGTCCCAGATTTTCATTGGAGGTGGACAAGGTTGCATTAGAGTTATAATGTATGCAAAATGAATGAAGTAAATTTTGAAATCCTACGTTAGTCCCGCCTTCTTATTAAAGAATTGAAAATGAGAATCACAAAGAAAATAAACTAAGGCTGCATTTGGTTTCAAGGTTTAAACTTAAAGTCTTTATCTTTTTTTTTTTTTTTTCCTGAAAAGTCAATAAAAATTATAATTAGTTTTGAAAAGTCAAATCAATTTTAACCTTCCAAACCTGTACACCAAATGCAAGCCAAGTCATGCAGGATTTATAATGATTTGTCTCAACTTGAGAACCACGTCTATTTTCATTAATTCACTATGATGATCAAGAAAACAAATAAGAAAAATCACACAGCTCAAACTCTCTATGCTTTTTTCCTCTTACCTCATTAATTATCAACCCTAAGGACAGTGTCCCTTAATTATAAGAAAAAAACTAGGACAGCCAAATTTACAAGTGTGAAATTCTCAAATTATTTACCACAAAGATCTACCCGCATTTTGTCTTTACATCTAAACATTAACTAGGCTTTTACAGATTAACACAATGTACGAGTAATTTCGTCGACAATAATAATACTGAAATGACTCTATGTCGTACAAAAATGGTGTTGACTACATTCACCCGTGCTGAATAAAATATTAGAAGAGAGCAAGGTGTGAATGTGGCTGAAAAAGATTTAACCGTTGGTCTGGCTCATCTGACCATGTGTTTCTATTTCAAAAATCAAAATTTGGACAGCTTGCACTATTGCTGTGTAAGATGTTTTCAGTAAGCAATATATACATACATACATACATACATACATACATACGTACATATATATATATAAATATCATGTAGGACATCCCTCAGCAGGCCAACAGAACAAGCATTAATTAATACTACCCCAGGTAATGCTTTTATTGTTATCATAATTATTAATTATTATTAATATTATCAAATGAAAATGTGACTAAGCCAAAAATTGTATAATAAACACATCGTAAAGATTATATAATAAACGACAACGCATTCTATGGAAATGCACGGGAACTTCACACTAATCCAAACAAAAATCTCTGTTCTGTTCATAAAAGATTTCCCACATCAAAACAATAAATAAAAGTGTATTTAGGTTCATGATTTCCAAATCTAATATATATTTTCAGAGTTTTCTACTATAAGATAGTCATATGAGTAATATATATATATATATATATATATATATATCTAAAGACAAGATATAGTTAAAATCACACTAAACCTACCTGATATAGATTTCTACTGATAATACATATATATGTGTGTGTGTGTGTGTGCGTATGTATAGGAATATATTATTAAGATATAGGTATACAAGTCTGAGGTTTAAATAAGAGTTCTAAAATATATTGGAGTTGGTGCTTTTGCTGGTGAGGCTTGAAACACTTTTAGCGAAAAAATGCTCAGTTTCTGCAGATTAAACAGAATGATTCTGTCCCATGAAACTTTCAAAATATGCCTTAAACTTACTACATTATTGCAAGTGCTTTTCTGATAAATATTATATATATATATATATATATAGATTAGTATATAACTGAGCTAGACTAAAACTACAGAAGGTAAAAGGGAAGCAAAAAAACAACTTGGAAGATAAGATTCATAAGAAAAAAAACAAGGCACTTCCTGTACATCATTTTCATCCATTAAAAACAATAGAAAAAGTTCGTTGTATTTCATAAATCATTTTTCTTGTGACCACTCTTCTAGTAAATAAACGTAACTCTTCCTCTGTTTCTTTTCAATTTTTTCATTGTCCTCTATTTTTAGTCTAGAGTTTTTCTCTATAGTGAAAATAGGACCTTGAAAGCGATGCCAATGCACGTCCAAAATTTAGCAAGGATAAACGGGTAAAATTGTCATTGGCTATCATAAACGAGTTATTGGTATTGTGTGTTTGGGATCATCAAATCATATTAAAATCATGTCAAAAACTGAGAAGGTATGAGTTGTGACGATTCAATATTATACAATATCAAAACCGCTTATATATATATATATTGTATTGTTAGATTGTGAATTTGTCTCTTCTTGTTAAGTTACTGAACTGTTGTGATATTTATACGAAAATTGTACATCCTTTCTCATCTAGCTAGCTTTTGTAAATGAATTTTACTTAAAGCCCATTTAGCATGATATTAGAATCAAAATTTGATCGGTTTGGACTCTAATCTATTTGCAGGAGAAGCTAGAAGTGAATGAGAGTCTTAGATTGCTAATATATCCCATATTGCTAAGATATTATATTGTTGTGGTAATTACGGTGAATTAATTTTTGGAATGAGTTCTAAGAGGTCCATTTAACACATAGTAAACAATTCCCCTGTGCATGATGTAGGCCATAAAGGGGGATAAGTCCAATATCAAAATACAAAAACAACACCACCATTTTTATTCTGTAATGATAACATAGACTTTTCAAAACTATGAGTGATTTTGAAGCTTAAAAAAGCAGAACAAGGAACTTTGCAAAGAAGCTCTTCCCCACGTCATCTCTCTCTCTCTCTCTCTCACTCTCTCTCCTTCAATTACACCCACAGCTAACATTTATGCAGATTCTCTGATCCCACTAGTCCGGTCTCACCTTCATCGTTATATCAAACAAAAGATGAAAGGCGTTGATTTATTCTGTGCATCCCAAGCTTCCACTGCTATATGTTTGAGCATGGACATTGAAGCTTCATCCTCTTCCTCTTCCTCCACTATTCAGCTTGGCGGCCGAGCCATCGACCGCCACAACCCCATCATCCGCGAGGGAAGAAGAGCCGCCCCTTGCTCCTCTCAGCCCCCCATCAATCCCAAGTCCTACCACCAACTCCAAAAGCCTAAGAAAAGCTCCACTTCCTCTAAACACAATGACCAAAAGAAACACAATGACCAAAAGAAAAAGACTACAAGTGCTAATACTAGTACTAGTTCTCAAGCAAAGCTTGGCGACTTTGTCAAAACCCGCTCTTCTTCTTCTTCTTCTTCTTCTAAATCTGTGCCTATAGATGTTGTTGGTAGGTGGAGCAGGGGGGCTACTAAGGCTGCTGATTTGGTCACTCCTCCTGGCTCCTCCAGATACCTTCTCGGTGACACTGCGTTTCTTGAGGGATTGTCGGATTATGATCCTGTTCTGGCATTGGTCCCGGTCGGAAACAAAAGAAACCAATCAGCTGCTGCTACTGATGCCGCTGCAGAGAAGCAAGATCAATCAACTGCTACAAAAGACTCTTCCTCTTCTCATCACTCGAAACCACCTTCTTCCAACCAGGTTCAACTCATGCTAATCTATTCTGTTTTAGTTTACCAGTTCTCCTAAAAGCTTAAGCAACTGTTAGGAGACGGGCCAACAATAGTTTTTTACTTTTTATTTTGTAACAAAACGAACATGTTATTCATTGGTAACAACTTCTTCAACCAAAAAAATTTTTTTTTGTTTATTATGTTCTTCGTGTTGATCATCATAAAATGTGAACAATAGTGATGGGTGGTGGTACAAATGGAGTTTGGATTTGCAGGTTGTGGTCCTGAGGGTGTCTCTGCACTGCAGAGGTTGTGAAGGAAAAGTTAGGAAACATTTATCCAGAATGGAAGGTATACATACGCACATATATCTTGTATATCCAATATAATATATTATATATACATACATATATCGCTTTCTGTAAACCGTCAAAATTTTTAAAAAGAATTTTGTAGTACCACATCAAATAATAATAATAATAATAATGTCGGACTGTAATGAAAATACAAAACGATAGCAAATATGAATGGGAAATTTAGTTGACAAAATTTTTTAGAAGGATTTCTTTGTGGGTGTGTGTGGAGTGCAGGAGTGACGTCTTTCAACATAGACTTTGCAGCGAAGAAGGTGACAGTGGTAGGAGATGTGACTCCACTGAGTGTCTTGGCCAGTATATCAAAGGTTAAGAATGCTCAATTTTGGACCAAAGAAGTTGTGTCCTCTTCCCCAGCACCACCGCCGGCCAACTCTTCTCTCACCATCTTAGACACCAAAAAACACTAGAAGAGACAGAGAGACAGAGAAAGTTTCGATGCGGGTTCCGGAAAATTCTGTAGTATGGTATGAAAAAGGTACCTTACCTTAAGACACGCTTATAAACCGTCAGATATTTTTTAGATTCTATTAAATCATCATGTCTATTAAAATGATCTGCCAGTGAAAAATGTGTCCTATGGATGGGATGTTTTTTCATGTCTTATTACAGAATTCTCAGTGATAGATGTTTTTTCCCCCCTTTTGGTGTAAATGATGTTTTTAAGCATATGGGTGGATGAACCTTCAGAATCTCAGTTGCTTTGTAGAAAGTTGGAAAAAAAAAAAAAAAACTCTTGTGGTTCTCTTTTCTAGTTATGCTTTGTGTTTGGGACTCTTGTTTTGTACTGATTAGGAAAAAAAAAATGGAAGTCTTTTAAGCATTCCTAACAAAAAATGCATGCCCAATATGGTGTCGTCAATTCCCCATAACTTTGTTGCAATATGGCCAAGGTTTTGTGCTTCCCAAACTTTTTTTTTTTTTTTTTTGGGTATTTTGCCACAATTATTCTCAAAAGATAATGTTTTGGAAAATGTAACTATCCTAATTGTTGGCTCAAGGACTATATTCTTGATTCTTGAGCACGTCCTCAATTTAAGTAGAAAACCATTTAACTTTGGAAACCTAATTGGAAGAAGAGAAAAATAAAATGAGTTTGCGTTATATTTCTCGAATAAAATGGAACAACATATTTATTTACGGCTACAAGTTTGGTCTGGGAGTAATAATTCTACCCTTATCTCCATCCTAATGACATAAGCCCTCAATCTCAAATTCGAAAATAATAATTTCCATAATGAGTATTTTATTAAAATGTTAAGAGGAGGTAATGGCAGATATAAGGTCAAATCTCCCAACGTCTAAGTTCAAAAAAATGTTAAGGAGTGAAAAATATAAGCATTTTGACCAAAAAAAAAAAGGATGCGTGGATAAATAACCTTTTTTTTTTTAAAAGAAGTCTATTAATAACCAGCCGAAGTTTTTTAAAATTAATAAATAGCCGTTTTTAAAAAAGTTCAATTAGTCAATTATTAATTAATCAATTAATGACCAATTCTTAAGTAGAAAATTTTTCGATCATTTATTTAACTAAATGTGATATTGCTATAACTACATAAAGTGCAATTGCATATACAATATGGGGATGAGGGCATATCTGTATAGCATATGTCGTATATGGAAAAGGGAGAATTGGACCACATTTCCACCGACGAAAATTCATCAGAGGCGTATATAACTAATCTTACCTTTTCTCCTTCAACAAAAAGGTAGAAGAATTTTCTCATACACTGAAAATGAAACGGGTAAGAAAGTTGGCTTCACTTCAAAAAAGAAAAACCTTCACATTTGTGTCTTTACCCCTTTTTGATTGAAGCATCACATTCTCTCTGCTTTAGGCAAAATGAAAAGTTTTGTTCTCACAAAAGATTTGAACCGCAACACCGTTATCCATCACCACCGTTTGGTGACATATCGTCATACATGTGTCATTTAGAGAGAACTAAAGGGATAAAAAATGGATCTTACTGGTTTACGTGGCTGTTTTAATCTACTACTAAATAAATAGAGATTACGCACAAAAAAGAGATAAGCCTACCTTTTGACCTTCCAAAATATCAACAAAAGAAGGCTAATGCAGTGGTTACATTATCAAATGTGATAAGGAGAATTCTGTGATAAAGTATGGAGGGGCGGAAAAAAAAAATCTTACAATAGTGATTTGTTTTCAACGATTAGATCTATATAATAAAGTTTAACTTTATATAATTTTTATTTAATGTGATTTTGACAAGATCTAACATTCAGAAACATGTACCATATGATGTGATAGATACCATTTTCCAAAAGGCAATGCATGAAAGAAAGATAAGCCAGCCTTTAGACCTTCCAAAGCATCAATGGAAGAAGGCTAGTGGGGACAGAGGTCAGGTTGGGTCAGCAGATCCCATTAACTCATCAAAAACATGACAGAGAAAAGAAAGAGCAACCACACCCACCAAACTCAC
The DNA here is from genome assembly GCA_025413485.1 of Ficus microcarpa. Lineage (NCBI taxonomy): Eukaryota > Viridiplantae > Streptophyta > Magnoliopsida > Rosales > Moraceae > Ficus > Ficus microcarpa. The sequence goes on from CM046387.1 coordinate 33,626,541, forward strand.
AGGTACCATTTCACCAAAAAAAAAAAAAATCGGAATGGAAGTTTTATAAGAGATAAACATTTCACTAATTAATTTGGCATCCAGTGGACTCCTGTACCGACGTAACTAAACACATTGGATAGGTATATCATATAAACATGGTGACGTGTTACATCATCCAATACGATTCTAAGCTGTAACTAAATATGTTATATGGGTGTATGATGTAAATATGATAACGTGCTACACCATCCTAGTCTGTTGAATAATTTGTCATTCATTCTTAATTGAATAAGCTGCAAATGGAAAACTCCAATGCGTCGTACGTTGCTGCAAAGGGAAACAAATGAATGCTATACACATTAGGTGGGAATTCCAATAAAAACTGAAATTTTTCCTAATAAAGGATCATTTAATTGTTATTTAATGTACATAGAGAACGAATCTCCCACAAGAACCAAATCTCAGGCAGTCATGGCTCTTCTAAAGACTACTATATGTTGCCTTTGTGTTCATAGCAGTGTCAACAGAAGCCAGAGAGATTGCAGGACAGGGTAAGAGATTGAGCTTTGCTACATTGCCAAAGGGAATGTTCATTCTTCCGTCCGGGCCTAGCAAACGACACTCTCCTCCAATGCCATTTCGACTGACATATTGAAACCGCCGATGGAGATGGATGATGATGCATTGTTAGACCTCACTCCAACTAGTGATGCAAATTTAAGTACCTACAGCTAGCTAGCCTATGGTACGAGGGTTACAATAATGTTGAACAACTCTAATTGAAGCTTATGAATGCCAAATTTCATAGTCGTCACAATGCACAATCCCTATACTCTCCGTCTTTCATGCAGTTATTCAAATACGTTCCGGTTTTGGTGCTCCCTTGCCAATGGTTGGCCATGCCTGAAAATTTATTGAATGCAAAAAATCACGCTCTCGATTGTGACATGTGTGCATCACTCAACCACAAAAATTTATACGACTTTTAGGCTTTTGCAGTCAAGTCAGCTTCACTTTACTCTATCCAGCTACGATTATCTTTGTTATATCATAAATCATGAATTATGATAAAACTTACAATTAGATACATTAATAAGTCAGCTAACCGAACGTAGACAAATTCAAGTCCTCTTCTCTCACATTCCCTCTTATACTTAATTGTGTTCTAATTTTCATCTGGGCTGTAAAGATTTCGTACCTTTTTCTTATTCTTCTCATGAAATAACCATTTCATGGCCTCTTCATTTACACAAGAGTATCAATTATAAAAGTTTCCTAAGACTAAAAAATATTTTTAGTAGAAAACCTCTTTCGTTACATTGCCACCAACTCTTCTACTAGATCATTCAACAACAATTTCCCAATCCCCTACCTATTGCATCAATGTCGTCTCCAACGTCCAACCACTGTGATTCCTTTCCTAGCTCTTTCTCTGTCGTGCATTTCTTCACGTCCTTCTCTTGGCTTGTGAGCAACCAATGCAAGCCATCCTGCAGCTCATTCTCAGACCACCTCGGATTTGACGTCATCACTGCAGACTTAACCCACGGATGTGGATCAACAAATTGCTGATACATCTCCAAGATCCCAGAATTTATTCGGTCGAAGAGTAGCTTCCTGTCGGACTTTGGCACAGATGTCTGGTCATAGTACTTCTCTAATTCTTCAAATACCGAAGGACTAACAGGACATTCTAGAGAGTGCCACGCTGCCAAGAACACATCAGGGTCAGCATCACTTAGACCGGAATGGCTCAAGACATCAATCATGTAGCCAAACTCCCAACTCTGTTGAGATCTACACAATCCAGTCGCATCCGAAGACCTGGTTGGCCCTTCTACAGCATCTTCGTCACTCGAGATGAGCATGGGCCCTTCTTCATATGATTCTGACTCCAATTTGAGTAGCTGAAGTTGCATACGAAGACCTAGCAAAAGCAGGATAACTCGTATAAGCCAGAATTCTGAACCATGAGGGGCAGTAATTTTGACCCAACACGTTTCCAAGTACTACCAAAAACTAAGAAATTAATGGGCTTGTAAACTACCTTGTAAATCAGCACTAAGGCTCTCAAAGCATTCAGAACAAGTTGACAAATCATCTGCAAAAGGAACTTCCAGAACTGAAACCGGACTTGGCTGCTCGGCATCCTTAGACCTCGCAGGAGATTCTAATCCAGGAATGGATTTGTTAGCAGGTAATGAACTTTCTTCACGTGGCTCAATTGGTTGTTCCTAAAATATTGTGAAATAATATTAAGAAAACTACATTGTTTGTTAAAGCAAATTAGAGAACTTGGCAGAAAATATAAAGAAAAGTGCACGCAAAAAGTATTTTGTCACACTTTTTAAGTTCGAGGAAGCAAATAACTGAAAATGTGGAATATCAAGATAAAGAATAATAAAAATCTTCTAATCAGTCTGTAATGATACACGGCCTAAAACTAATCAGATAGTGCCATCCATGAAAATCACGAAGTCTTCGTATCATTTTCAATTAAATTGATACTAGTTCATGGCAAGGTTTAAGGTTATATAGGTTTAAAAAGATCATTATACGGTAACAACGTAACAACACAAGCATTTAAAATTTAAAGACCAATTAGAAATCTAACGACAAACCTGAAGATTTGAATCCTCTTGGACGCCGGTATTGGAAACATCAGGTACCACTGCATGGGTTGATAATTCGGGGACAAAATTATCAAGAGGCTCAGAAGATGAGGTTATCTCACATTCCACCTCACGTTCCACCTCCTCCAAAGTTTCAGGAGCTGGACTCACATCTTTCACATCACCGGCTACTGACTCGATCTCATCAAGTTTCTGTTCCAGTGGACCGTTTACTTGAAACTTAATCTTGACTTGAGTCTGGCTCCTATGAGTATCAGGCGATGTATCACTACTTTCCCTAATTGTGTAGTGAGAAAGATATGATCTCGTGCTTCTGGATCTTGAATTTCTGATGATGCTTTTGTCATCCAAATAGTGCTTTGGTGACTTATTCCTTTCTCGCATTAAGGCCTCTTTGGGTATTATGTACCTGTCATCACGTATGGGTTCACGACGCATGATTGACTTTGCACTGCCAAACACAGTAGAGGAAGACGGAAGAGATCTTGATCTCGGTAGCTTTTTAACACATCCATCTTTCCAGCCATCCCTACTGCTTATACCTAAAGGTTCAACCCACCCAGTTGGTCTATCATCTGATGCAAATTTGTTCTTAAATCCTTTTTCGCCAGTTGTGTTATCAAAATGCACTGGCCTACTCTCGTTATCAGGGATAGCAAGCATTTCTGCAAGAGTGCTACCTCTACCACCCAATCCCATATCTAGAGATCTGTGATTCAGTCTCCACCTCTCCGAGAGTCTTTTCTTGGCTTCTCGACTCACAGATGATTCAGTAGAACGGGACGACGAAGGTCTAGATTGATTGTTCAGGTCAAAGGAATTTTTGGAACTCATTGACATAACCTCTGCTTCATTTCCAGATTCATTCCCTGACATGCTACAAGAACTCTCGTCCCCAGCATATCCCTTAAATGCAGAGGACGAGAACCTCACGGAACTATTGCCAAAACTAGTTCTCATTTGCCTCGTAATTTCCTTAGCAAGTTCTCTAGATTCTCTAGCCTTGTGCCCAGAAGGCCCCCCATCGCGACGAAAGCTTCTCCTTCCCAACAATTCTACATCTCTATTTTTTATAATCGGGATTTCTATGTCCTTCCTAAAATCGGATACAGAAGGCCGTGAAGAACAGGGAGAAGAAACAGCATCCGTTGAGTTTAGCACCTTCCCGAGATTTGGTTTGAGAACAACAATTCTTGTAGGGAGAATGGAAGATTCATCCTTTCCTTCTAACTTACTATTTGCTTCCTTAAGAGAACTTTGAGCCATGTAGCAGTCAGAGTGGCCGGAATGCCAATCACGGTGCTTTTGAGAAGCCGTATTGCAATTCTTGTGAAGAAGTTGCCGTGCTGATTTACTGTCTAGATGTGTGTTCTCATACATCTGAGCTTCTGATGACTTCATAGCTGCTATGCGACCACAAAGAGGCTGGGGTGCAGCGCCTTGCAGATCATGCAGATGCTTTGTGAACAGCGAGTCTGGTTGCTGAAGAAACTTCAGTAGAAGATCCTTGTTAGAGTCAAGGATCTCAAGGGCGTCCTGGAACTCCTTCGAACTCTGAAGTTTTTCATCAGTTGAAAGACGTTTAGCATCCATGAATTTCTGCCGAATGAATGCCATCTCGGCATCAGTGAGATTCGATTTAGCAGTCCCTTGAGAAGGGTAACTACAACTCCCAACCTTTGACGTTTCCAGAACCTCAAAGACATCCTTAAATTCTTGCTCGTCCTTTGAGCTTCTCCTACTAGAAGATCTATAGTCATATCGACAGCTGCTTCTTTGAATTTTCTCTACAGATCCTGAGGTCTGAAGAAAGTTTTCTGATACGCCCTTTTCTTCTTTATAAGCAGGCTGCTGAGTAGGCAAACCGTCAAGCCCCATCAATTTGGCAATAACACTAGGCGACCTCCTTTTGGACTCAGTTTCTTTGGACATCTCCTTAGCTAATAACTTCTTCATTGGAGTTCCAACACCCCGTTTTGAAGATCTCAACCCCAACTCAAATGTGAACTGCAAAGGTCAAACACGATCCGGTCACAACCGTTGGAAAACTAAAGATGAAGATTTTCAAGAAACTATGTTGTGGTTTGTGATTAACTCAAGATACTAATACTTCCATAAAATCTATTTCTTAATCAAAAGAAATCAAATCATGTAGCTAAAGAAGACCAAAAAAAAAAAAGGAGTACAAAACGAGCTCACCGAATCATCGTCTGCGGTATCACTACTGCAAGAACTAGAATCCGATGCCAATTTTGGAAAATTTCTCAGGTTCTGGACATGCCTGTTTCCTGCATAATGATTTCCTAAAACAACATGAGGACGGACAATCCTTCAAAAAGCAGACAAAAGTGGGAAATTTCTAACAGGAAAACTCGATCCAAACACAAATTTAACTTGAATTATGTCCGAAAATGATGGCAAAACGACATAAAAGAAAAAATGAAAGAATTCTATTAACTTTATTTTGAAACCTGAATGCATCGTTAGCTCACAATAAAAAAGAACCATTTTCCCTGTTGTTTAAACTAAACTTTCTAAAGCAAAAGAGAAAACACAATATTTTAAAGCATATATATGTGTGGAATACAAAGAAAATGTTCTCTCTCTGCTCTCTTTTTTTTTTTTTTTTGGTGATTGAAGAGCAAAGAAAAAGAACAACCAAACTTAAAAGAGAGAATGCAATAATTATGTCTCTCATCATGAAGAAATAGTGATGGAAACACAAGAAATCATGTCAACACCACTGCAGATTAAAAAAAAAAAAAAAGTCATAAAGCAATTCCAATCTCCTACTTTAACAAAAAAGCACAATAATATCATGATTTAACAATGCCAATTTTCATTAATTGCGCTTAAATTAGGTTTTTTTTTTTAATGTTCTTGGAAATTAAAAACAAAAAAATTTATAAAAAAAGAAGCGAATTTATCCAATTTTCTTCTTTAAAAACAAGAAAGGAAGGGGAAAAAAAAAAGGTAATCGGCTCCGTTTGGTAGCTGGGAAAGTGCGAGGAAACGAAAATGCAATTATCAAAATCCAAAACTTTCGTTTCATACTGAGCTATAACTGACTCCAATATTCAGCTCAACTGAGCCATAAATTACCAAACAGAATTTGAAACTGAAAATGTAGCTTTTAACTCCTCGTTTATTTCTGTTTTTCCCTCTCCGTTTTCTCGAGAACCAAACAGGCAAGGATTTAACAATTCAAAAAAAAAAAAAAAAGAAGAAGAGAACAACCTTGTGCGAAGCTTGATTCGTTGGAGAGAAAGAAATCGGCGGAGCTCCGATCAGGAATGCCGGCGATCTTGGACCTGTTCGGCCGAAACCTTTCCATTTTCACTCATGAAAAAGATCACATAAAAATGATAATAAAGAAAGAAGCCTCAAAGGTGAAAGCTTTGAGGTCGGAAAATCGAGAAAAATCGGATCTTGAAAGTATAGAGAGAGAGAGAGAGCGAAAGGGAGCAGTGGGGGAATTTCAGCTGCTGCTGCTTAAGCTTAGAAAACTTAGAGAGAGAGAGAGAGAGAGAGAGAGAGAGAGAGATGAATACAGAGGAGCTGAAGAGAAGAGAAGAGTAGAGGGAGGGTCGGTTTTGGGTGTGGGTTTGGGTTTGGGTGTTTTTGAACATTCAAAAATGGAAACTCTCTCTCTACACTCTCCTTTCTCTCTCTCTCCTCTTCTCTTCTCTTCTCTGCGCGGGCGGGCAAGTAGGGTGTAGGACGACTTATTAATTCTAGTGTGCTGTCTATTAACCTTACGTCTATAGTCTGTCTCTCAAACTTCTCATGTGACAATAATTAAAAAATTAATATATTTTTTTATTTTTTATTTTTTTAAATCATCTGCACAAGTGCCCTCTTATACATTTTGCCTTCCTATATTTTGCTTCAATTTTTTAGAGTTCTTTTTTTAGCATTTTTGTCACCTAAATATATAATTTGTGTTGTAAAATATCCTAAATTGATTGAAGTTAAAAGGAAAATGTTCTCATGCACATAACATGATGTTCGTTTCGATGTCGAGCTCTAACATGTTTAGTGGTGATCAGTATTTCTCACACCTCGAGAGCATAGTTGCATAGGACATATTCAAATTCCCGCGCCACCTCAAGATAATAAAGGTAAGTTAATGGATTTTGAAATTACCAAAAACCTTAAAATCAAGTGATGCGATTACTAAATATAGATATGTGAATTATAAAGAAAGTGGCGTCAAGAGGAACTAGAGATACTAGATATTCAAATTATTGTACTTATCTTTTTAAGAGAATATAAATAGGGATAAGATCCCACAAAAAGCCCTAATCACTATTTAATAAATCTCCCTCAATTATAATAATGGACATAATCTTCTCATTAAAAGTGAATCTTTCAAAACCTCTACGTTAATTTTATTTTTTGCACATTTAATTTATTGTTCAACGAATAATTTGAACATTCTTTTTTGTTGACGAATTTTCACCGTAAACAAACCTCATGTTCGATCGTCATCCAAAATTCAATTACCAATCCTTTGAATGAGTTCACATAATGTACAACCATAATTGACTTGAGGACCATCTATGAAAAAAATTTGAAAGAGCAGAACTAGCTACTTTCCCTCTAATTTAATTTTAGGGAGCTAATAGTACTATAGTTTGAGACAAACGCTGTCCATTAGGTTATGGGGTTGGGCCCCATGACTCTTCTACATTATATATAATATTATTATGACGGCGCTTAGTATTAGTCTTACTAATGTTTTCCACTGTTCCTTCCTAGTGGTATTCAAATGTATTACTTATTATGTAATTCAAACATTTTTGAAAGATGCTTTTACTTTACCAATCTCATCTCCCATTCCCAATATCACCACCAATATATATATATATATATTTTTTAAGGCAATGTCCTGGCAGTAGAAGCAGATAAAGTTTGACAGCAAGAAAAAAAAAAAAAAAGGTGAAAAAAAGGTGTTCACAAGGTACCCCAAAATAAAAAAGTTATTTTATACTATATTGTTGCGCAATATTAAATTCAATTAAATTTTCATCAAATTTCACTTAATTTTATGCTTTCCTTCTGCAATATATTAACATGAATAAATTTTGCTGTGCTATAAAGTATTTTTTTCCCATGGCTAATTATTTCAGGAAAAAACAAAACCCCGAAATGGATAGGGAGAAACCAATTAATATACATATTTGTTACACGATAGTGTGTTAGCGCAAAATAGAACAAAAAAGCTGCCTAGACTGCAAAACACAGAGAAGTACTCTGACCAAAATTTCTTTACCTTAGCTCTCAGCCAAAAAATATATATTTTTAAAATATTTGTCTTAGTGGACAGATTTATCTGTAAAATGTGACTAATAATATTATCTTAATTTGTTCTAAAAGGTTATGGCGTATATATGTGCTGGCTGTCTTGTTCAACTTGCCTTGCATTAATATGTCTCCTTCAAAAAAAATATATATATATATATATATATGTATTGTTATGTAGGTTACTGTCAAGGACTTGAGTGTCAAGGTGGTTAATGTACATATATATATATATATATATATATGCTGTTTCAATCTCCATGCACATTAAAAATAGTTTTTTTTTTTTACTCAAAAAATATAAATATATATAGTTTTTTTTTCCTGTTGCGTTAATCTGGGAACAACTAATATTATATATACACATGGTATGATAGGATAGGTAAGGTAATCCCTTAGCTTTCATATCCAGATTTAAATTTTTCATCTCAGTTTTTATATTTTTCTAAAAAATAAAAAAAATTATAACTAATTATTGTAAAGTCAATCAATTTCAATCAAAAATTTTCATTTCAAATCGATGTTCCAAACAAAAGCTTAGATTGTCATCTTTTTCATTAGTTACGATTCAATGTGATGTACAGATTAAAAATAGCACAATATCGATAAAATATTTTTTCATAATTCATCATAGGGTTCTCCCTTATTATGTGAGGTCTTTCCCAAAAAAAAAAATATTCCCTACTAGCAAGACTAGTTTTTTACTATTAGATACAATCACAACCACATCAAAATTAAAAAATACACACAACAATCAATTTTTATTATTATTATCATTATTTTTTTTTTAAATTGTGAGTCGGTAGGTTATTTTCTTGTATATTATTCTAAACTTCTCTTACATTTTGTGTTGTAGTAATTATTATTGTTATTAATTTAATGAGACTTGGAAACTCTGGCAGTTTGTTGCCATTTGGAGTGGAAAGCAAAGCAAGACCAAAATTTTCTACACCCCGTAAGATAAGACAGCGACGCAGACCAAACAAAGCGAAGAATCTTTAAATTTTGAAAGATTTCAGCAAACAGCAAGGGGCTAACGGGAATCTAGGCAAAATCTTAATACGAGTCTTTGTTTTGTTTTGTTTTGTTGTCAAGTGGAAATGTGAAGTTGATGTGTCCTTTTTGTTTCCTTTGGAGGAAGGAAAGAACCAAGAAAGAAGAAAGAAGAAAGATTAATTGGGATTTATTTGTCCCTCATTTTAGAGTACTATTTTTTTGGTGTATATTGTAGTGACATTGGGAAAGGGAGATGAAATTGGTAAAGTAAAAGCATCTTTCAAAAATGTTTGAATAACATAATAATTAATACATTTAAATATTAATCGATATGTAGTGACAAGAGTGAAAACTAAGCCTATTATTTGAACAGATTTTGGTTAGGTCATTTTTTCTTTTCTAAGGGTCCGTTTGCCTCATCATTTCATTTCAACTCAAACTGTACTTTTTTTTTGTTTTTTCCTAAAAAGTTTTTGTCTTTTTCTCAAAAAGTTTTTTGTCTCTTCTAAAAATTCAAAAAAATTTCTATTATAACTAAAATATTTTAATTCAAACTAACCAACCAAACGGACCCTTGTTCATGGATTGGCACTAAGATTTCCTATTTAGTGACATAGGAGATGGAGGAGCCGAATAACCCAAAAAAAAAAAGTACAAGTGACAAGTCTTATCTTAGAGTATTGTCATTTAGAATGATCATATGTGGCACTAGTATAATAAAACCAAAAGTGGCAAGAGTAAAATAATTTATCTCATATTGTTATGCAGTAATTTTGATGCAACTATACAATGATATGAAAACGATTGATTTGTCATCGGGATAAATATTAAAAAAAAAATTTGGTTAAATGGCACCTAGTAATTTTTATTTTTATTTTTATTTTTATTTTTTTAAAGGAAAGAAAAAAAAAGAAAAGAGAAAGGGGATAGGGGTATAAATAGTAAAATGGGAGGAAACAAGCGCTCTTGAGTAAATATAGCTGGAGTCTTAACACATAAAACAAACAAACAGAAGGCTCCTGTCCGTGATTTTGGAGTCTTGATTTGATAGCTTTTCAATTTCATGCGCAATCAAATACTCAAAATTTCTCATTACACCACACCTATGATTTTTCTTTTCCCAAGTTTGTAAATGAAGCAAAGCTAGCTCCACACCCATAATTGGCCATTACTTCTTCTATTTGTTTGGTGATGTGATTCCTCTTTTCATAATCAAGTTGCCAATACTATCTCTCTCTCTCTCTCTCTCTCATGCAGTTGGAATCCTAGATAGCTTATTTTGATGAATAAAATAAAAAAAAATTTTATTATAAGAATAAAGGAATCCCAAGTTTATGCTCATTGGCCATAATTTTGGTCGGAGTAGTATACATAACAATTAAAGAGTACTCTTGTTCATATTATTATTTAAAAGGAACTGTTGTATTACAGAAGAAGTGAATTAGTCTCACTGTACAATACTCAATAGATATATAATTGATAGATTATCAATTTCCATTTAATTTGACTAATATTTTTTTAATTGTATCGCTTAATTAATATCTCAAGTATTTTATAATAAAAAAATTGATTTCCACAGCTGAAATTTAAATTGTTTTTATTAATGTTCTGTTTGGTGAAACAATTTGAATTGAAATTTTTAAATTTGAGTTGGTTGATTTTTTAAAAACTAGATATAATTTTTATTGACTTTTCAGAAAAAGACAAAAATTAAAATGAAAATTTTAAGTTTAAAATATAATTCCAAACATATACCAGTGAAACTCAACTTTAACTATCAGATCTAATTTGACAGTCTACCAATGCCTAAAAAGTTACATAACGCGTTCAAAATTTACCGCTCCGACCACAGTTACAAGATATTGATGAACTTTTTCCACCAAAAAAAAAAAAGAACAAAAAAAGGCTATCGATGAATAGCATTTTTGTAACAGTAAAATGCCAGAAGACAAGGTTGTCTAATGTCCAATCTAAAGTGTACTTGATATGATGTGCATTGTGCAATGTGTGCATGTATTCTTTTGTTGAGAACCTTTATTTCTGTGTATATAGCATCAAAGATGGGGAATCATAGCATTGTTATATAGACACACACACACATATATATATCAATGCCCTGTCCCCTGTCCCCACCATAAAAGCTCATACAACGATATATATTTACACACACATGTCTATTGCATCACAATGATGCAAATGTTTGTGTTTTTTTTTTTTTTTTTTTTCGAGTTTAAATTTGTCATGCCCTTTAGTTGCTTTTCAATTAAATGGCTTAAAATGGTTTTTCCATAGAAGCATGTGAAAGTAAGAAGCACCCTTTTAGGCCCACCAACCAGATAATCATGTCGTCAATTTCATGATATGTGACTAAATGGCCAAAACTCTAGCTCCTTAGAGGACCAACAATTCTTCAAGTCATACATGACCGTTTAAATTGAACAAAAGTTAATCTTACAGAAAAAGGAAAAAAACAAATTAATTAAAATTGGAGAGTAAATACCTAGGTTTTATTATGTAACGTTTTAATTTGTTACCTATCGTAAAATACATACAAGGGACTACATCCATGTCTAGTGACCGATGATTTCTCAATCTTTATCACGGATGGTCATCGGCCAGGTTATTCAAAATCAGAGAATGAATGAATTCACTATATAATGACTGAATTGGTGATTGTTAACTGTTTTGATTTTATACAGGCTAGTTGCAACCTGTAATCCGAACTAAGTACGGGTTTCTAAAGATCACTAACCTTTGTCCCGATCATTATAGCACGTGTATCATGTA
>CM046387.1:33638342-33653744 GCA_025413485.1 Ficus microcarpa
TACAAAATCAAATAAACAAAACCTCAATTGGAAAATTCAACACATGAGTTCATCTCTAGCTTCACCAAGAGAAATTTAGCCTAGTTTGTAACCCATCTCACAAAATTCTAACAAGAAAATATGAGATTAAAAATACAAGAAAAAGAAAAATCAACACTAAAAACTCAGCCAAAAATCTCAGGAAAAAAAACGTTAATGATTGCTACACAATCTCCTTTTTATAGGCCTCAATGTCCAGCACCTAAAGAGAGATTTTTGGCCCAAAATTAATGTTGTCAAGCTGGTAATCCGAGTGGAGACTCGCGGTAAACTTACTGGCTGAATGGCTTGGAGCTGGCAAATTTCACGCAGGCTGGGCTGGAATTTGGCCCGAGATTGGCGCGGGCCTGACTGGAGCTGAGGGTGGCTGGAGTCACGAGCTGCAGTGATTACGGGCTTGATTCACGCGGGCCTAATAGGCGTCTGGGCTGGAGGAGCAGCTGGCTGTGCGCGAGCTTGGGTTGCTGGATTTTCGGCCCGAAATTCGCGGGCCTAAGCTGGCGCATGTGGAGATAACAGTTGGGCTGGCTGCTAGGCTTCGCGCGGGCTTAGGCTGGAATTTTGCGCGGATTTGCGGGCTGGGCAGGACTTTTGGCCCGAAACTTGCACTGGGCTTGGTCGGCAGCTGGGCTGGAGTGCAACTGGAGTCAGCAGATGAGGCTGATTTCACGTGGGCCTGGCTGAAGACACGGCCCGGAATTCACGGGCTGGCTGCTTGGCTGAGAACACGGGCCTGGAATCACGCGGACCTAAGCTGGCAACTAGCTGAGGAGCTGAATTCATGGGCTGCACACGCGCAAGTTGGGCTGGCAGGTCTGCGGAAGAAGGGAGAGAAAAAAAAAAAAAAAGAAAAGAAAGGAAAAAGAAGATAAGGAAATGAAAAGAAATAAATAAATCAATCAATCAATCAAATTAAATAAAATTATAAATATCTCCAAAGTCAAATATTATGAATTAATATTATAAAAATACTTAATTAAATTGTAAATTATCTAATAAATTATATGAACAAAAGTGTATTTTTGTGCATTTATCAAAGGTCATGACTTACGAATGCTTATTTTGACTACTAAATTTTCATTCGCTATCATGAGATTTGCATATTATTTTGATTAAGAAACTAAGTAGGATGGATGGCCAGTTTGGACACCCTTGATCAATGTGTACTTTGTTTTTTTTTTTTTTTTAAGCTGCCTTTGAATTAGACAATAATTCTACTTGTTTTTTCATAAATCAAAATACTAATTACGACTTCATGGTTTTCCTTTCTTACAAATGGGCGCAATAGCCACTCATATATAGTGGCCTAAACGCAAGCTTCAAGCTTTGACAAATTTAATTTGACTAGTATGTTTCTTAATTTGTTTTACTTCCATGTGCTTCACCAAAAATTATAACACGTTAATAAATTGATAAGGTTGTGATATAATTTTATAATTGATATATATTTTAATTAATGTGTTATAATATTAACTCAAAATATATATTTATAATTATATTAAAAGAGTGAAGTGTTCTAACTATTTAAAAATTTAGTTAATTAAGTTATTTTATCTTTTTATGATAATGTTTATTAAAAAAAAAAAACTTTTTATTGATTTGTTACTTTCGTCTATTCTTTCTTTGTTTTCTCTTTTTTTTCCTTTAACTTGTTCTAAATTTGTCTTTTGCGTTGTTCTCTTATTTTTTATAACCATTAAAATATTTTTTTAATGGATTTACTTTCTTAATCATATTTGTATGATTTGTCCATAGAAAAATATATTTTTAAATATGTATTTACTTTCTTTCTTTCTTTTTTTTTTTTTTTTTTTGTGATAGCCAAACAAATGTCTCAATAAATTTATATCACTGAAAATTTTAACATTTATATTTATAAATTAAATATTTGATAATTTTAATATATATGCGATTTACGTGAGCGCGTGATTTCAGCTATATATATATATATATATATATATATATATATATATCAGTAATAACATGACACAAGAATCAAAACCGTACGTCTTCGACGGGAACTACTTGCTTACCTTATCTAGTGTAAAGGCATGATTACCTTTTCCCTTCTTAATGCCAAAGATTATTCCTTCACATTTGGAATCATTTTATGACTATGATAGGATAAGGCTTTCATGGCTATAGCTAAAGACTTCATAAAATATTGAGTCTTATTAATTAGAAACATATATTTTGAGATTTTTTTTTTTTTTTTTGGCACAAAGCGTTATAAAATAAGAAGAAAAAAGAAACAGAAATAACAGTGAATAGGTAATTTTTGAAAATATTTACAGTAAAAACATATATTTTAAAATATTTTAGACACATGAAATATTTACAATAAATAATTTATTTAAAACAATATTTATAATGTAATTTTGAAGTAGATATGCTTTGTAAATAAACTATTTGTGACAAATATGTTATTTACTTTAAATACTATTAAAATTTACTATGTCCCTTGAAAAAATATATCTAAAGGCCAAAAGTACAAATAAATGTGTAATTTCAAGCTTCATCAAAGTCTAGCTTCTGTTTAGTAAGTTAATTGGAAATGAAATTATTAAGTTGAAATTGATTAAATTTTTAAAAACTAATTATAATTTTTATTCTTTTTAGAAAAAGACTATAAGATAAAACCTCTAAGACATTCCACATAACAGAAACTTTCAAATATAACATCGAAATTTCAAAAGTCAATACAGCAGTCCAAAAGTCAAAACAACAAAAATACCATTGCGGTTGAAAGCTATTTGTAGACTTTAAATCCAATTTTGAGGCTTTTGTCTCTTCTGTTGTTTACCTTTATAATGATTGGAGAAGTGATTATTAGATCCTTTTTACACTACAAGAATTTTCACCTTCTAAAACCAAAAAAATTGGTAGCAGAATGTCGATTTTTTGGTCATCATTTCCTTCCGCAATCAAAAATCTTTGGTCATCATCTGGTCCCCATAAGTTGGTCACATTAGGTATTGGTGATCAAAAAAAATTTGGTCTCCGAAAATCCCGTGATCAAAAAAATTTTGGTCTCCAAAATCATTTGGTCTCAAAATGTCTCTTATGGTGACCAAAATTTGATAGCTGAAGAATGTGACTTTCTACTACCTAAATTTGGTCTCCAAAACATTACCATTTTTTTTTTTGTCACGGAATGTCTAGTCACTAAAAGTTTTAATTCTTGTAGTATAAATTGGTATTTTTCTGTTTTTTTGAATTTGGTCAGACAAATGAACTAAACGCTTTGTCGTTCGTCGACTATTATTTTTCCTTTGTTTTTTCAATTTTTTTCTCCTCGGTTATTACGTTTTTAGAGAGAAGTATTTGCCCTTTCATCACCTTGCAACTTCAATTTTGGTATGTAATATTTTGTGAGAGTTTAGAAAACTCAATTTTAACGTGACAAATTTATTCCCTAATTTTACGTTGCAAACTACGGCACAAATCTTTGAGACCAGGATCCAATTACATAAGGGATCTTTTTTTCCGATTTCTTGATTGTCCTTGCTTCCTTTTGTCAATACCCATTTTTTTACCATCTTTTTTCTTTTTCAATAACATAATGGGATGGGTAAGTGCAAACCTAATCGTAACATCTTGATGTATCTACTGATACCACCTTACCCACAATATTCATATTCACCAAATCAGCCGCATATTCCACTTCGTGTATAATTAGGCCCAGATTGTGAAAAGATTCTTATTGCATTCTGCGAAATTTGGATCCACTTTTTCCTCCATTGTTCTCTGCTACTGAATCGGCCATAATGGAGGAGAATATTATGACTAAAATAAAGGAAAACTCTATACGCCCAACCATCGACGAGAATAAAGCAAAGGATTTAGACCCCAAAAAAAATAATAATAAAAAAATAAAAATAAAAATAAAAAGAAGAAGAAGAAGAAGCCCGGAGCCAACAATCCAATAAAAACAACCGGCCAGCACAAAGTGGAAGAAAACAAAAGAGAAAGTTAACCAGAGGTTTCGAGAAAGTATAAGGTAGTAAGAGAATAAATTAAAGTTGGTTGAAAGACGGAAGAAGACCCCGAGTTGAAAAAGGGTTGAGACCCTGCATATATACCTTCTTCTTTTATTTTATTTTATTGGTTGATAATGAGACTCTACATAGCTAAATGTCACGGACTTACCTTTCCCATAAGGAAACCGTGCGTCCTTAGCACCCTCACCCAAATGCTAAGCAATCTAAATCACGCAAGCTCTTGGCTACCTCTCAAAAACAAAGTCCAAGTGAAGGAAATTGGAGAAATGAATGTCCGCAACGACTTCATCCCTCTCCTTGTTAAAGGAAAGTGCTACTGCAATCGGTGCCCGATTTGAGGCTTTACGTGAAGGTTCTTCCATGTCTTCATAGTAAAATGGCTTCCACAAACTCACATAGAAGACCGAATGTATATTTAGCTTGGACGGCAGTAGTGTGCTTGATCACTTGAAAGCCCCAGTCACAACGCTGTAGCTCTGCATCGGCGGCTCGTGCTTGATCTTCCAGCTCGTACGCACGCAGAATCCCCAAATCGCTTGTTGATTTCCTCGACGACGATGACGACCTCAACTTTGTTGGCGTCGGAATCGAAAACGACGCCGAAAAGCTTGATGACGATTACGGCCTACAGGTGTCAAATGTAGGGGATCTTAGGGAGTTGGCTAGGGCAAGGCTTGAGAAAGTGGTTCCGAGGAATGTGAGGCTTAAAGATTTGGCTGCTCAGTTGCTTGGGACGGAGTTTGTGAAGGCCAAGGCCATCACTTTGAGCCGGCAGCCGGTGAGACAAACCCTGGCCTAGCCCTGCTCAGGTTACGTGTGACGCCCCCTTACTACGTAGGGTCGTCACCTTACTTACTTAACTTAACATTACTTAAAATTTAGGAATATTTTTTTTTTAAACATACTTATAAAAAGCCTTTGTCACTAGCAATAGATCGTTACTACTGAATTAAAAGTTTACTTAAGGTCTTTGGTTTCAAAATACCATAATACAAAACTTGTCTTCATCATATATATACTTATATACAAAACTTCTTAACTTATCCAAAGATTGCAGAAATAATGCGTAGTGGTATCCATACCGCCTTTATCCGCCGCCACATCGCCCACACAATGCCCACCATTCAGGCTGCAGGTTTCTTACCTACAGTATGAAATATATCTTGATGAGCTTTCGCCCAGTAAGCACAAACATAATCTCACAAAACAATTAAAACATCTTATAAACATACATCATCATATGCATATGCGCGAATCATTTATGTTCCATTTATGCAATCCTTTTTAACTTGAACTTATCTTTCTTATGGGCCCCATAGTGTACGTACCATCATTTATTTAGCGCGCCTCCAGATACAGTTAGAGGTTGCAAGGTCCCTAACTGCTCTGGGAACATTGGGTGATTACACCCTCCCGCATCAACGAGAGGGTGAATCCTTTACTTGAACATGAAAAATCCTCCACCTTATGGGAGGTCGGTACGACACTTTACTTGTAATTTCTTACCATGTTGTTTATCCTTAGTGAACATACCTTATGATGTCACTATATGATAACATACTGTTTATCCCATTCATAATATGGCATGGCATTCTTTTCATTCTTGACATTTGCAATCATAACATTTTTATAAACATGACATTTTATAAATATAGCACTTTTTATAAACATAGCATTTTGCAGAAATAACACTTTTTTATAAACATAGCATTTTACAAAAATAGCAATTTTTATAAACATAGCATTTTACAAAAATAGCATTTTTTTTAAAGCATGGCATTTCATAGATATAGCGCACAACATATTGCAGCATATTTGAAAACCACATACTTGAACATAATTTACTAGCTTTCATACTGCAGGTGAGGTTTGTACTTATCTCTAGTGCCGTATCCCGAAAGTTGCGTCCTTAATTTGTCAGCAACAACAGGTTACTTCCTGCTATACCAAAAATATAGGATCAGGATCCTTTCAAAGGTGTTGGTGACCTACCAACACTCACACCTACTTTTGGTTGTATGTCTCTTATACTTGATATCCATCTTGGCCACCTTAACCCCCATTCTTTATTAATGATAATCGAACTTTGATTAATCCTTAAGAGGTTACGTTGAGTAACCTTTTTTATTAGAGTCTTGTTCTATTATTGGGTTTTGCTCATACATCCTTGTTATTGGGTTATTTCCATTAACCCTTTAAATCTTAGCCCAATTATACATGTGGGTATCCCTTAGGGTTATGTTGGGTAACCCTTAAGGTTAACCTTAATTAACCTTTGGTCAACCCTTGGTCATCCTTTGGGTTTGTAACTCGGATATAATATCAGGCTACCGTTGGTAATCGGCTTGCTTACCAATTTTACTTTAAAATCTCTCTTCCTTATTTTTGGAAAATCTTGTGTAATTATCTTCCAAAATCCTTCATTCACTTGTAAAAATTCTTGCTTCTTTATCTTGAAATTATTTTGGCTTAAAATCATCATTTTTCCTTGACTTGTAAACACTTGGTTTGAAACCCTCTTTTTCTTCACTTCGTGGAAAAATGTGGAATTTCAAACCCGAGCCCTTAAAATTCATGGTTTTCGAAACAGATCTTTTATAAAATCATTTGATGCTTGAGACTGCCTTTGGAATAGTTTCCGAAGCTAAAATAACCGTTTAAAAGCACTTCACAATTTTTCTAGAAAACATTTTCGTAAAACTTATGTGTAGGATTTCGGACTCCCTACGCACCTTCCATAAAACGTGCCCAGTTTAAAAATTGACTTAGAATTTAAAAAACTTGTCTTCATGAAAGTTGTAGCCCTCGAAAAATGCTAAAATTTTCATGTTTTATGAAAAATCTAGTTCGGTATAGATTAGTACCAGTTTTTGTTTGAAAACTGGCTATCCCTGAAAAATTGGGTGAAGACCGCCTCAGGGATCAGCCACGAGTTTTGGTGAAAACGAATGCCGTTGGAGTCTTATTTCGAGATTCTGTCCACGTTACTCTCTAGTAAAAGTTGTTCCGAGCAACTTTCATGTTTTGAGTTTTACCCCATTCGGCCTCTAAGGGCCTTGAAATTTCACTTTCCCAAAACTGGCCAGATTCGAATCCGAATTAGCAGTTTCGGTTGCTTAGTTCGGTTTACGTCCTAATTCGCGGATTCTATCTCAACCGATCACATTGGAAGCTTATACATCAACAAGCAGCACTTCTAACATCCCATTAAAACCCATAAATCCATCTCATACATTCCATGCAACCCAAAATCCAAAACCAAAAACCTAGGGTTGCTTGGTTCTAGCTTTTCCATACAATACATTCAAGCATAACATTTCACCCTAAGCTAGCATGCATCAAAGGGGGCTGCCTCGGCAGATTTTTGGCCACATCTTGGGGGGACATACAACCTACTTTCTAGCATAAAAATCCATCATCAAGCAAGCATAAATCAAGCAAACAAATAACCAATCAAGCCAACCAAAACCCTAACTCCAAATCAAGCACACACACACCAACAAATGAGGGCTGAAAAATTAAATGGACTTATGTCCTTACAACAAACTTGAATCACCCTCAAAAAGCTTAAATGGAACTTAATCTCAAGATGGTTTAAGGGTTTTTACCTCAAACCCAAGTTAGGGTTTTGAAATCCCAAGATTTTCTTCCTTCCTTCTAGCTTCCTCACCACTCGGCTTCTCCAAGAAAAATGGCATCCAAAAATTTTTGTTAGCTTTTGTTGCTCCACCAAAACCGAACCTTAACAAGAGAAAATCCAAGTTTTTCTTACACTTTTCTCCTTCTCCTCTTGTTCGGCCACCTCTTGGAGAATCCCACAAAATTTTCTCACTTTTCTCTTGCTCACCTTCTTGCAAAACCGTGCTCTCAAGGGATGAACACTTCAAGAATTTCTCTTGCTCTCACTCTCTCCTCCTTCTCTTCCTCTCTTGCTGCCGACTCTCTAGAGAGAAAAGTGCTATAATTTCTCTTGGTTTTTCAAATGAAATGACTAGAGAGATGGGAAAGGTTTTTGATAGAAACAAGGGAGCTTAGAGTAGTTGATAACTTGCCTTATTTTGTGGCTTTTCCTCATGCTTTCTTTTCCTTAGCTGTAGCCGAATCCAAGGGAGAGAATGGGAAGTTGTGCTGCCAAAAAATGAGAGGAAAGGAGGGACATGTGGCAGCCCTTGTATGGCCCTGGAGATCTCTAGAAATTTCCCCTACTTAGCTCACCCTTTTGGCCCTTAAATCATGGCTTTATGTCATGTCTTGTTCTCATTTTTTTTTTTTTTTCTTTCTTTTTCCTTGGGCTGCAGCCAGATTTATGGGGAAGAAAGGTAAGGGTTTTGGTTCATTTTTTTAAACAAAAGTGACTAGAGAGTGAGAGAACTTGATGGACAAGAGTGGTTGCACCTTTTCCTTGATTTATGGCTTTTGCATTCCTTTCTTTTCTTGTCCCTTGGTGCAGCCGAAATTCATGAGGAGAGGGGGGGAGTATGAGCTGAAAATGGGAGAGCCAAGTGGCATCCTTTGGGTGGTGGAGAAGGCTTCACACCTCACCAACTTAGTTCACATCTAGTTAGATTTTTAGGGAGACATCATTCATTAAGTTAGAGCTTTTTCTTTTTTTTTTTTTTTTCTTTTGCTTCCCATGGCTGGCCAAATTTTGTGGGAGAGGGGAAATCCACATGTGCCACTTGAGTTAGTGGAAGGTGATGTCATTGAGGTGAGGTCATCTTCCACTAGCTCTACCAAGGTCTTGTTTGGCCATTTAGCTTTTTCACAGCTCATTTTGCGCTCCACGGTTATTTCCAATACTGTGATGAGCATTCTCATTTTATATTTTTGGTCCAAAAATTCTTCCATGTAAATTTGGACCGAAAACTCTCTTTCTCAAATTTTTCGGAGACATTTTTGCCCTTAATTCGATTTCGGTGTGCTTGATTTTTCTATGGTGGATTTATGGCTTATTTGTGCTTTCTTGATCATAAAACTTCATTTTCGGAATTCTTTCCATATTCTTTCATCATACTTGTGAAGTCAACGTTGTGACCCATCTTGATTAAACTTTGACTTCCTCAGTCAAACCTTTGACTTTCGTAAAATTTCATCCTTTTCGTTCTTTTTCCTTTAAAAACCTCATACTTGGCTCATAAATCATTAATTGAGTCTCATAGCAATTAAATGAGGACTCGAATATTATTTAAATAAAATTATAAATTTTTCATTATTATTCATAATTTTTCATATAACACATCATAAACACATAAATTAGACTTTAATTCCTTATGAACAAGGAGATTACGAGTCGACAAAATTCCGAGTCTTACATTACGTATGCTGGTGTTGATGCTTTTGTTTCTTGCAAGATTGGAAGGGTTCTCAACGCATCAGAGTTTTCCTTACCAAATGGCTTTTCAAATATGATTATTGGGCACTCCAGTCTTAGTCTCTCTGTGTATGTGTGTGTGTGTGTGTTTGTGTGGTTTTTTTTTTTTTTTTTTTTTTTGCCTTCATCTTTAGAGTCTTCTAATAGTTGCGAAATTCTCAGATTGGTCTTGTTATTGTACATTTGCTAGTTTTTTTGCTTTGTTTTGTTTTGTTTTTTTTTTTTTTTTAATACCCCTTTCATGATAGTCTCCTTATGGTTGTGATAATCCCCATACTGGTCTTGTTATTGAATATATGTAAGCTCTTATAGTTAAAACAAGCTTGCGGTGCATATTTTACCTTTTCTTTGGTTTTTTTTTTTTTCTTTTTTTTGGAGAGGGGAATTCATTTGAGGATTCCTAATAGTTTTTTTCTTAATTAAGATAATTTGTCTATTTAGTTCTTAAATTATGAACATTCTATCATTTTAGTCCCCACCTTTTTTATTCTTCTAAATTAGTCCCTAAATTTTGTTTTTTCGTCATTTTGGTCCTTTACATTAAAATTGATGGACGATTTCTGAAATTTAACATAGATAATCGTATCTATATCGAATAATTATTAAAAATTTAAAGAAATTTTTACATTGAATTTAAAAGGTTTTAATTTTTAGAAAGGATATTTTTTTACTCAGTGTAATTATTTTTGTAAAATATTATGTCAGTATAGAGTTGAAGCACGATTATCTATACTAAGTAAAGTTAAAAAAATGTATATTTTATCAATTTCTATGTCAGGAATCAAAACAGCTAAAATCAAAACTTTAAGGACTAATCTATCAAAATCAAAAATTCAAGGACTAAAGTATGAGATCCTAGGTAATAAGTCAAAGAAAATTTTAAAATATGTTCGCTGCATTAAATCAGATCGAGAGACAGGCAGGGAGGGAGGGAGAGAGATGGCGATGCGGCAGCCTCGTCGTAGATAGTGATGGATGTCGTAGAGAAAGAGGGAAAGAGGGAGAGATGCGAGAAAGAGAGGGACAGTGAGAAGAGAGAGGGTGTAGAGAGAAGAGGGAGGGAGAGTGAGTGAGAGCACGCAGCTGTGGCTGCTGAGAAAAGAGAAAGAGTTGAAAAGTGAAAGGTAGGGTTTGTGGATATTTTCATCCTTTTATCAGAAGGTCAAAGAAAGTCAATGGAAGAAAAAAAAAATCAAGGGTTATTTACCTTTTTACTTTTTATATTTTGCTTTTATTTAGAAATTATACCTTATATTTTGAAGATTTACAATACCTTTATATGTCAATTATTATACAAATCTATATCTTTTCTAGGTCAACACTTAATTTTGACCTAAACATACACAATATATCCTTTAATAGAACTAAAATTTAGATTATTCACCTTTTAAATCAAGTGTTTTACTTTTACTCAAAAAGTATACCAGACTTCTTAAAATAATGTATTTTTTATGCCATTCTATTATATGTAATGTATTAAATCTATATGTTCTCTCTATCAACTTTGTATTTAGACCTTAAGATATCCAAAATGCCCTTAGTTTAAATTTTTTAAATTATTTTCTAAGTTTAATTTTGAGGGTATTTACTTATTTTTGAGATCAAATTAAATGTAGATTGAGAAAAAAAAATATAAATATATATATCTCAAATATATTATAATGGAATAAAAAGAAAGAACTTCAAAATACACAATATACTTTTTAAATACAAAAAACAGGGTATAAAAAGGTAAATATACTACTTAATTTTAGTTTTTCTTTTTTGGGAATTTTGGATATTTTCAGTCAAAATTATGTGTTGATCAAAAAGGATATTAATTTGTGTATTAAACATAATATGATAGTATAAAAATATAAAATTTCCAAACGTAATGTATACTTTCTAAATAACAATAGAATATGATGTATGAGAGGGTAAAATAAAATTCCTGAAAATGTTTATTTCCAGTGGCTATTTTCCAAATTTTCTCTATTGGATGTAACGGACACTAAATTTATTAATCTGAGGAAAAAAAAATCACTCAAATTTTGAAATTATATAGTTTAAACGATATTCTTTTCCATCAATTGAACTAGTCTCAACTGGGGAAATGACCACTAACAAAACTACACCTTAAACCTAAATACACATATAATATATAAAAACAGAAAAGCTAACACAAAAGGTAACATTCCTTTTATGTTCTAACTAACTACACACATTATAATACAAAAAGGCCGAATATAAATTATCACAAAATTAGTTCATAACTACACACATTATAGCTCTTCCACATACATGTATCGAATGGGAAAATACATAGTAACGCCCTGTAGTCGGCTAATAAAACAAATCAAATCACAAAGAAAATCAAACTCAAAAATTTAAAATTCCTCCTAATGTGACAAATAAAACAAATCAAATCGCATATATATATATATATATATATATTTAAAAAACCTTCAAAGCTTGAGGGACGAGTCAAGCTTTAGACTACTTCCTTCATGTGTACTAATGCGACTAGAATGGGAGACACAAGCCATGGATCCCAACCCTGGATTATGAGAGAAAAAGTCTCCAGCCATAGCAAGAGGCCCATCGACGTTGTAGCCAGCGACCACTGCAGGTCGAAATCTACCGTCTCTGGCAGGCAACAAGTATTGCGGCGGTGGAAGCATGGTGGTTAGCAGGTTCAATACAGGTGCCGTAATTACTGGACATCGTTTATAATCGTGGTAGACGAGCGCCGTAGATGACCAATAATTAGGATTCCTTCCATGATCCTGGAAGGATGATGGCTTGTGAATCATCACTGAACGTGAATGAACGCCTAGGGGTTTCTCTCTTGTTCCAATATTTTGAAGTACATCCAAAGAATTACCACTAGTAGCACTGATACTTCTAATTCCCTTGTACTCTCGCTTCAACAGGGCTCTCTTTTGTTTTTGTGCATTCTGGTGACCACCCAATGCTCAAAAATTAGTATTCTTCCCGCCACCTTCTCGTCCATCTGGGCCCCGTTGTTCGAGGAATCAGACATCTCCGGTCGAGGGGGAGAGTAATCGCTGAAGCAGCGCAACAAATTGATGATCGTCGACGACACTATCTCCAGGCGGCTTCATAGTAGAGGACACTTTAATCTTACTGAACAATAATGGCCGCATATTTTGAGAGCTATAGACAGTGATTTTGCAAACCTCAAAAATCTGTGTATTTATTGAAGAAACCAGAATCCGGACGATCCATTTAGGATAGTACTGAAAAGGGTAATAGGATTTCTAATAGGGTAACTTTGTAATGGAACAGATTATCGTACAAATGAAATTTTGAGTTTCCTCGAAACAAATTCAGGAAATCAGATCCTTTCACGAAAAAAACAAAAAAACAAAAAACAGAAAACCAAAACCACAAATTAAAAACAAAAAAACAAAAAAACAAAAAAACAAAACAAAACAAAACAAAAAAACAAAAAACAAAACAAAACAAATTCAGGAAAATTACCTAAGTACGTGTATCTGTCATCTGTCATTCGAATTAGGATTGTATATGGTAATAATGATTCACTGATATGGTTAATCAATTCGCCTGTCAGAATATGAAAATTCTGTTGACCCAAAAAAAAAAAATTTTTTTGTTCCAAAGCAAATTATAAAATAAAAATAAAACGGGTACAGAAATTAGAAAGTTTTTTTTCCTGTTGTTATATATACATACAAACTACTATAATAGCGGTTCATATTTTCATTAAAAAGAAATCTATTGTAATATAATACAGTAAAAATCAATACTACAAATGATTGATGCGGCCGTTGAGTGTTAAGCCGTTGTCCTTTGAAAACTTTAACTAATAAGCAAAATGTTTCTTACCATGAATACAATCATCTTCAACAATGTAGCAAAAGGCACAAAAATACAGCCCACTGAATAATCTGAATGCAAATTCTACAAGGCTATAGTTCTCTGAGCGCCAAACAAGAAGGCAATGAAAGAAGCCCAGAAAAGAATTTGAATGATCCACATTAGTAAATTCTCTCTGCGGTAGATACAGGACGGAGGAAGATGACAATTACGGTAATGTTGTCTTTGCTACCACGCTCCGCCGCTTCAGTAGCCAATCGCTTGGAGCACATTCCAGGCTCTTTAACAGTGTCCCGAATTATGCTTATAACATCCGAGTTGCTTACAACGTCCCACAGTCCATCACTGGCCATTACCTGAAAAGTGTGTCACAATATCAGTATGTACAGGAAAATTTACAAGGGGCTAGACTTTGTATCATCTGTAGAATGCAGCACATTTAAAAATAATCGTTAATAATAAAATAATCTACTCCTTATATTACACTAAGGATAAGCGATTCAGAATTGAAAACCGATCCAGCCCAAGATTTGAAAAGCAATTCCTAGCCACACGAAACAGCAGTTGGATTAAAATTTTAGGACACGTGAAAAGCGATGCAGCCTTACCAAATATTCATCATCAGCAGATAGAATAGTTTCGGTTATCTCAGGTTCTGCAGTTACAGCAGGCTTCAAATCATCATCACCAATGGAGCGGGTCACCTGTTTATGGGATACAAAGATTTGAGACTTCAATTTACTAACTAAATGGAGCCAATTCCCAAGTATGGAATTTTATATCCATTGTCAGACGCAATTTTTGGATAAAATGGCAGGAGGTGCAACCCAGGTGCACAAGTAAAATGAGAAGCTGTTTTTTTTTTTTTTTTTCTCTCTATATTTTTTAAAAGATAAACAACATGGGAAGCCGATTAGACAGCTCTTTCTAGGTCTGCTCATGTGCTGTTTGCAAGATGCACAAGTAGCACGTATTGATAACTAATCCATCGGTTACACACTCGAATCCCTGCATTAACTTCTAAGAAGATTCCATAAAGGAGCTCTCACGTCCAGAAAGATGGATAATTTTCTCAACCAAAATACTTTAAACTCACATCCTGGATTCATAGGAGATGAAGAGGATAGTATCAACATTGATCGGAGATCATACAAATTACAAAGACAGACCTGGAGAGCAGCAGCACCAACACGCCATGTATCCACTTGCCATTTGACTATTCCCCCGGCACTAACAACTCGCTCTCTCTCCTCAAGACAGCTTGCAATGTGATCCTAATTTGATTGAATTCAGGACATACGACAAGTGAAAGGAAAAACAAAGCCAAATAGCAATAGCATCAAGTCGAAACTCACCCTGCTTAGAACAACAGGATGGCCAGCCCGACATAAGATTGTTCTGCAATCACCGGCATTAGCAACAAAAAGCTTGTTCCCAACTATAAGAGCAGTCGCTGCAGTGCAACCAGAATGCCAATCTTTCTGGACAACTCTTTTTGACTCACGATGAGAGTCCAGTTCACTTCTGAACGCTATATCTGTCTTGACGAATGCTTTTATTAGTGCATCAGCGGGACTGCATTTGAAATACAAGCAAATCCATTTAGATAAACCAAACGATATGTATATACTTGCATACATACAAAAATAGGATTGCATATAAATGAAGTTAAATGTAGTCCATAAAAGAGTAGAAAGTACAAACCTGCTGCTCATATAGCGTAAAGCTTGCAAGAATCCTGGCAAAGCTTGCGCTGAGAACTCTGCTGCAGCTGCACCTGCATGTTTCACAGCCATATACATTGACTGCCCAGCAATGAAAGTAGATGCGGAGTGTACTAGAAAAATAACAACAAAAATGACCTCCAACTTGACTGATGCACCACAGAAGTAGTACAAAAGTTTCTCCTCTAGATTTTCAGTCTAACTTTTTTAATTATTATTACCATACCGGACCCAGAACTGCAAAATAGTGGAACACACACATGCACATAGCGGGATGAAGAAGTATTTTAAAAAATATATAAACATGAACAACTTTTTCTTCTTTGCTAAATAAGAAATAAATAAAATAAAATGTTGAACAAGCTCGACTTAGTTGCTTCTATCTGGCCTTCAAGAAGAGTGGGCGTGCCTTGAATCCAAGAAAATG
>CM046387.1:33653844-33671844 GCA_025413485.1 Ficus microcarpa
ACCATTAAGCATAATTATCATTTAAAATCGGTTGTCAATAAGCACCTCTATGACCATCAAAGATTCCAAAAACATGGAAATCTCTTTCATTGCCAATTTTGGGACTAAGGAAATGTGTGTCCTCCATGGTCTCCCTCCTTCCACATGTTGCAAAAGAGCCCCAAGATAGCACTGGGCGATATGTTGATCGATCATCTGAAGAATCCAGCCAACTCGTCAAACTAAAATCAGCTTCACAAGAAGCTTTTCTGGCAAAGTGTTGTCCTTGCACAGACCAGTTAACCGCCTCTTGAAAAGGTTGGACATTGTTTGAAACATCCATGGACTGATCAACACAAGGAGAAGGAGGCACTCCAATGAGTTCTGGTCCCTGTGCTCCCTTTATGAGTTCCAAAATTGAACTGAGTTCACCAACTATATCATTGAAAGAAGGTCTACTTTGAGGGTTTTTATCCCAACATCTTTGTATCAAGGACAACAAAGTTGATGGTGCCCCCGACTCAGGACCAGCAAGAACTGGTCGCAGACCATCAGACACTACAGCTGCAGTGAGTTGCTGCTCGGTGTAGTTCATCTCTAGTACAGTGTGCGCCTGCCAGGAGGTATCAGTAATTGAATACTGTCAAGATTCTACCACGGTATTGAATTGGAATGGAACTTAGTGAAATTAATACAGGAATCTCTAGCGTTAACAGCACAGACAATTCGAGACAAATGTGTGCAGTGATGTAAAGGGATTCATCACTATCAGAGAAAATTGGAAGAAAACTTGTATTAATGAAAATTCATCTATTCAAGAAAATTTATATTATGAAAACTTTCGGTTGGGATTGGGAATATGCATGTAGTCAGAATTTTTAAAACATGCACAGAGATGTAGTTGAAGTAAATGCTGCCAAAACAAGGTCTTTTTCTATATTCAAAAAAAAAAAAAAAAAAGAGGAAGGAAGAAGAAGACAAGCGAAGAGGGTTACTTCAGAATACAAATTTTGTTCCTGATCTAGATATGCTGATCATAAAGAATGCATAAAAACAATTGTTAGGCTAAAATATGAACCTTGAATTGTGTATGCAGAAGTGTTTGACCAAAAAAAAAAAAAAGCCGAAAACACTTGAGCTTTAGATTAACTGATATAATTTCCTCCAAATACAAAATTC
This sequence comes from Ficus microcarpa, assembly GCA_025413485.1. NCBI lineage: Eukaryota > Viridiplantae > Streptophyta > Magnoliopsida > Rosales > Moraceae > Ficus > Ficus microcarpa. The sequence goes on from CM046387.1 coordinate 33,655,003, forward strand.
AGCAATTAACATTTCAGCTTTGGTCCTCTGCCTCTCTTAGAGGTCAACTTACATATGGCAGGTATCAGGAGGCTAAGATTATTTACAAATTAAACTATAATGCAACATTAATTAATTATAAGAGTATTGACAATCTAAATTTCCTATCATTTTATAGCCTACAATATTATTTGAAATCAAATGGAAAATAATATGAATTCGAACTCAAACTGAAAAATAATATGAATTTGTGTCAGATGAAGAACATTCTTTTTCAATAAATTAAAAGCTCTTTTTTAGGCAATATTTGGGAACTTAGCGCATCATCCTAATAATAAAAGTTTTAAAATCAAAATTTTGACTCCTGACAAAAGATGGAAGTAAATAAATAACATTGGGAAACTCTAACCTGGGCTTCGGCACGAAGATCTGTATAAGGGACAACACCTGTAATGAGTTCACTGAAATAGAACCGCATTGAAACTTTCATATTAAGAGACTAACATAGAACCAACATAAACAAGATCATCATGGCAACGATAATGATACCAAAAAAAAAAAAAAAAAGATAAACATTAAAATACCGACTTTGTTGTTACATGCTGGAAAAACAAATTCAAACAAAAGCATGGAGTAAATTCTTCGTCATTCTGCCTCATTGATATTCCCAGTTACAACTATTCAAAGTAGACACAATGAATATCAAATACTAATAATTAATCACTTCAGACTTCAGTTACATTGCAATGTGAATAAAAGTTCAAATCTAAAGAACAGCAATATAAAAGTCTGTTTAGATTATGCTCCATTCAATAAATTTGATACAGACTTCTTTTGCCCAGCAAGAAATAGTAACTTCTATCTAATTCAATTGACTTTAAGCTAGATTTTCATATTTTCCAGCTACACAATCTCGGGTGGCCTATCCATATCTGATATCTAAATGCCCAAGATGGATTTTCCAAAGTAGTCAGTCTATCCTAGAACATTGAATCTGTTCTTAAACATACATGTTGGCTACGCACAAAGGAACCACTAACCGTTAAATGCAGAACAGCACACGGTTTGAAACTAGGTAAGCAATGCTATATTGAAAAATCATATTATTTAATGTCTTACTTGATTGATACACCAAAACTGTAAACATCTGACTTTTCTGTATGTATTTCCTTCTTTAGTATTTCAGGAGCCATGTAAATTAATGTGCCAACCATATTTTTCTTATGAAAACCACCAGTAGGTTTTCCCGACGACCTCCAATTCTCGACAGACACTTTTTTCAGATTGTTCTTGTACTCTGCCAAACCAAAATCTGCTAGGTGTGGATTTAGATCTTTGTCAAGCTGCAAGATGAGCACGTACAGCGCTTTAGTTATATATCCAACTCTGAAGCTAAAAAATTTAAAAGAAAAAAATCAAGTAACAATAGGAAAACCAAAATATCAACTGAAAAGAGGATTAGAAACTTGTGGTAGACATTTACAAGAATGTTTGCAGGTTTCACATCCCTATGTAATACCCCGAGGTTATGGAGATACTGCAAGGCCTTGGCTGGATAAAAAAATGGAGAAAGTTGTGGAAGGAAGACCACGTAAACATTACCCAACTAAGCCTTCAATATAACTTCAATAGAGAACAAGCAAATGCATTATATCAAATATCACACCGAAAGTTTTCGGTGCTGAAAATATTTGGAGCAAGAATAAAAAATTTTTAGCATTTTACAACTATCATCATCTTGCCAGTTTCTCCATAAGTCGAAACCATAGACCATTTTACTCTCTGTGCGTGAACATTCAAAATATGATCAACACACACCGTTCAGAAAAGAAGCCAAGGAAAATACAGATATACCTAAGCGGACAGCGATAATGAGGACCTGGTCAATTCTCGGAGTCCACTCTTTAACGTGCAACATCTCCAAAAGATTTGCGGACTCATAAAATTCGAAGAAAAACATGTAGTGAGGCGGCTTCGAATGTGCAGCAACCATTTTTGCTAGCCCGGTATGGTCAAGCTTACTTCACCACCATTAAGAATCAAAACAAATCCACACACTCCATCACGACTCATCACCTCAAAATGCATAGAATTATACCACAAGAAAATTTGTATCCACATATACATTACTATATAAAAAAGAAATGTATACCACAACAATTGCAACTCCTTGTGGAACTTATCAAGGTCTTCAGAAGTCGACAAGACAGGTTTCTTCACAGCAACCCTTTTCCCATCCAAGGTCGCTTCATATACAACACTCTCAGCCCCTACTCAAGACACAAATTCAACACACAATCCCACAACGACCATATATCATTTCCTAGACAGATAGGTTCCACAATTGTAACTTTATAATAAACAACTTATAATAACTAGTTGAATTAATTGTAACGGTATCTAAAATTATGTACAACACGAGACTATTTAACAACTGCAAAAAAGAATTTACGAGTCCGGTTGCCGGAGAAGAGAGTATACCAATGCATATGTAGTGACATAACAAAATACTGTTAATTGGTAAATGCATCTATATTAGACCCTGAACTTTGACTATATTCCTAGTTTGGCCCTGAACCGTCAATTGTATTGATAAATTACCCATAAACTTTTAGTCCTTCCGTCACAATCCCACCTTGAACTGTGATCAATAACAGAAACCCAGAAAACCACCTTTTTTATGAGCAATAACAATGACTAAAAACGTTACAAATGAAAGTTAAGGACCAAACTGGAAATTAATACAAACGAAAGATTCAACCCAATTTTCGCAGTTCTAAAAAATAATAATAATAAGTAATTAAAAGAAAAGGGCCAAATTAGAGGAGGAAAAGAGACGTGCCTCGAGCAATAGGAGAGAGAAGAGTGTAAGAGGAAGGTGGAAGATGGAGAGGAATCGAAGTGCTCGTACAGCAACCCCTTATGCACGTGTTTGGCTCCACAATTTCAACCCCCATTCTTTCTCTCTCTCTCTCTCTCCCTCCCTCCTCTATCTCTCTCTAAAATCTTAACAGATGAAGGAAGAGGAGTGAAGTTAATGTGTGGAGGTTACGGAGGAGCAGACAATCTGGCAGGGAAGGAGTGGTTATGCAATCATTGTCTGGCTTCTCTGTACGAGAACAAAGTCAGGTGCTTCGAAGTTTCGCTTCTTCTTTTTTTTTTTTTTTTTTTTTTTTGTTTTCTTTTCTTTTATTTTCTTCCCTGAAGGAAGGAGATGTTCTTTCTTGGCCACGTTAGGCATTTTCGGCCGTACATTTTTCTATTTTCCATTTTTGAATATTTTAAGAAGGGTTCCTGTACAGCCTTGCAGAAGGGCGGAGCACGGTGAACCAGTCGATGCTACAGTGGAATTTTTTTTTTTTTTTTTTGGTCTCAAAATTATAACGTTTATAGTTTATCCTCGTTTACCGAAATTAAAAAGTTTTTACATAATCTTTATTTTATTTTTATTAAAAACAAAAAAATTCTCCCATAATTTTTATTAAAATTAATTTTATAAAAAAATATTTATACTTTTATTATTTTATTTTTAATAAAATTAAAAATTCTCACGTAATCTTTTAATATTGTCCTAATCTTTTAATATCGTCCTAATCATACTTTTGCACAAAAGACCATCTAGTGCAAACTCTTGATATGCGTGAAAACCAATTATATTTTTCTGTCGTATAATCTTTTTTTTTTTTTTTAGAATCATATTAACCATATCTATTTGGATAATTTTTTTTTTCAATTTATGCAAACCCTTTCAATACATGGTCGGTATGGCTCCAATGTTAAAATCTCTTCTGTCAGTTGGAACGGCTGGGGTTTGGGCAGCCCTTGGGCGTTCAAAAGGCTGCAGAAGCTTCTCCTTAGCTCCGGCCGGGATTAGGTTTTCATAATTTAAACTAAACTAAATTTAATTTAAGACATTTTTAGAATAATAAAGGGATGTAATAAGTAATAATGAAATTTTGAATTCACCAAAAAAAATGAAAATTTGAAATTTAATTAATGGGTGGTTTTAGCAGGTCTCTCAGGAGACAAAATTATTGAAAACAATGTGCATCAGGATATATGACAAAACTCAAGAAAAAATGAGCATAGAAAATTTGACCTTGCTGCAATTTTTAATTTGATTATTTTTGGGTTTTCATTAAATATAATAGACTATTTTGTTATTTAGAATAATATCAGAGTTTTTTTTTTTTTCTAATATTTCAATCCATAACATTTCATAACAAAAACTCCTTTTGGATAGACTGTTAAAAAAATTTTTGCTAAACACTCCCAAAATAAGTTGAGCTAGCCCTCTGGAATACCTCACATAAACAATCATCAATATTAACCTTAAAAAATGACAATCACCTTACAAAATAGTTATTTCAACATTCATTCACTTTCCTTGGTAATGCGGTTTTGTTTAATACAAATTGCTTTTTGATTAATGGCACCCAATTATATTCACTAAATGACAATTTAATTACTCACTGTTTACCAATTTAGAACACTAAAGGGTGTTTGGTGGAGTAGTTTGAGTTGAGATTTTTAAGTTTGAATAGTAAATTTTTTTGAATTTTCAAAAAAGATAAAAAAATTTTTGAAAAAAGATAAAAACTTTTTAAGAAAAAAATAAAAAAAAAATTTAATTAAGTGGTTTGAATGGAAATGTCAAATCTCCCTTAAATTAATACCAAACTCACGAAGAATATGTCGTGTAGCTACCCTTTCTTAGCAAAAAAACATGACAAAAGTATTATTATTGGGTCTCTGATTGTTACGTTATGACTCTCAATCAATATTATTCTTTCCGAATCTATTATATTATTGTCTGTATTTGGGATGGTATACTGTCCTTCCATCAAACTTAGGAATTCTTCATTTCTATTTTACACCATTGACATTTTGATCAACGGCTGAGAGGATGAAAGGGTTAATGAGGTGGACTTGAAACTGATATGACAACCATCCAGTTAATGATGCACTTGGTAACCACCAAAAACGACAAGGCGTGCAGTTTTCTTTTTCTTTTTTTTTTTTTTCCCCCCTTCCCTCTACCCTTTCTCTCTCCCCCTCTTCCTCTCAATTTTTTGATTTCCTCTGTCTTCATCCCTCTCTCTCTCTCTATTTCTCTCTATTTCTCTTTCTTGTTCTCTCTTTTTATGTTTCTCCCAAGAACTCCCCCAGTTATATACTCTCACTGATAACTCTCTCTTACATACTTTTTTTCAAACTCTTCTCGCACGCTTTAGTTCATACGAGTCTAATGCCCGTGTGTTATATAGAAAAGGAATCAAAAATAAATAAATAAAAATAAGTATTAGATGATAAAAGTAGTTTGTTAAGATAAATATTATAATTATAATAAATATAATTCTTTTCAAAATCTCTCCCAGTAATGAAGATGTAAAATCAAAATGACAATAGTACTAACAATAATAAAAATGAAAACAAAAGTAAAAAAATGAAAAATTCTTCTGTAGTCATACTCATATAAAGAAAAAATTAAAACAAAAATAAAACAAAAAACAAAAAACAAGAACAACAATCTTTAGACTCAAAAGAACAGGAAAAAACTAACCCTAACAAAAAAATTATAACAAAATAAAAAATATATATATATATCATATTTTCTCCTTTTTTATTGTTTTTTTAAAAAACCCAAAAAAAAATTTGTCAGGTTATATACATGCAAAAATGTTTTAAAAAAATAAAACAAAGATTTTTAAAATATAAAACAAAACAAACAAAAAAGACACAAAAAAAAAAAAACATGCAGAATCCTTGAAAAAAAAGGGGTCTTTAAAAAATAGAACAAAATAAACAAAAAGACACCAAAAAAAACCGAAATAAAGATAAAAAATTTAACGTAAAAAATCGTTTAAAAATAAAAAAAAAAAGGTAAATTAAGTAAAAACACAATATAACAATAGACCAAAATCTAATGTCTAAAATTTAGCGTAAAAAAAAAAAGGCAAAAACAATATTAAGAAAAAAAAAACAAACTCTAAATAATGATAAAACTGACAACACACTATAGGGAAGAGAAAAGTAATTAAAATTGAGGGGTAAAACGGTAATTGTCCTGTGTAGGCAGCAAACGGTAATTGTACTGTGTGGGCAGCCAGTAATTTTTGCATAATAGAGGTAAAAATTTCAACTTATTGTAGATGGAGGAAAACCAACTAAATCAAAGGGGCAAAAAAAATCTCTGCACTGTAAAAGAAACAAACAATGAAAATGTGCATTCTTTTAGTATATTTATAATGGGCACGTTAGGTAAATGAATTTGAGTTGAAATTTTTAAATTTGAATAGTAACTTTTGTTGACTTTTCTAAAAAGACAAAAAAACTTTTTCAGAAAAAAACAAAAATTTGAGTTTAAACCTTAAGTTTAGGGTCCGTTTGGTGAATAAGTTTGAGTTGGAAATTTTAAGTTTTAATAGTAATTTTTATCGACTTTTTAGAAAATACAAAAAACTTTTTCAGAAAAGATAAAAAACTTTTTCAGAAAAAGACAAAAACTGATAAGAAAATTTTGAGTTCGAACTCATAAACCAAATGAGGTCTTAAGGGGGAGTTTGGTGGAGTAGTTTGAGTTGAGATTTTTAAGTTGGAATAGTAAATTTTTTTGAATTTTCAGAAAAGACAAAAAATTTTTTGGGAAAAAGACAAAAACTTTTTGGGAAAAAGACAAAAAAAAAGTTTGAGTTGAGTTGAGATGAGATGGTTTACCAAAGATGTCCAAAATTTTATGCTAAATACTTCGACATGGATCGCAGCTCAGCTAAACGTCACATCGTTGCATCATACTCCGTCATACCCTGCCGTTTGGTCTTATATTTCTCGCAGTCTCTCTGTCGCACTCCTCTCATTGCACCATGTTCTTGCTTAGCTTTCTTTCTTTTTCTCTCCCACAGTATTTGTTGTATACTGTCTAGAGTATTTCGTTTCCTTCTTCTGTAGGTTGGTGAGCATAATGTATTTGAAATTTTGCCTGAAAATTTGATAAGCTTCTTTTGAAACAAAAAGTAGATTCATGTTATGTTTGTTTAAACACAATGTTATTTTCATTTATATAAATATTATGACGTTGTTTCTAAAAAAAATAACTATTAGCCATTTAGGGGGTGGATGGCAAACCATCCATTTTCATCTCATTTCAAACTTTTTTTTGTCTTTTTCTTAAAAAGTTTTTGTCTTTTTCCCAAAAAGTTTTTTATCTTTTCTGAAAATTCAAAAAAATTTACTATTACAACTAAAATATTTCAACTCAAACTAACACACCAAACACCCCTTATTTTAAAAAATATATGAAATCAATTATTAAAATTAATTTACCTTTCCACCCAAGAGTGGCAGCGTTTTCCTTTATATTTTTCAACTACTTTATGTTGTGATTTTACCCATATACCCTTGAAACCCTCCTGTTATTCCTCATTTTTCCAACTACCGGTTGCCCCGTTTGCCCACTACCGGTTTTTCCAGGTTACCTATATCCACATTCTTTCCTCATTTAATGCCACGTGGCTGGACTTATCTCTCAAAACACCTAAATAACATAAATTTAAAGATTATTATATTAATATGATAAAAAAATTAATTTTAAATTAATATAATATAAAATTAAACTAAAATTTATATCATATTTATCAAAAATAAAGAATTTAAGTTATATTAATCAATATATAAAAAAAATGGTTAATTAAGTAATTTTCTGAGGGAAAAAAATTATGCTAGTCTAGAGAAGGCCTTTTAAGGAAAGTAATTATTTTTTTGGGGAAGAATAATAATAATAAATTGCTCAGAAATTAGAAATAATAGGAATATGCTGCCGAACTTCCTATTTGACATTACTGTTGTAGTTATTCTACTGAAATTTTCACACTCTGGTTTGTATCCGGACAACTTTGTGCATTGTGTAGTAAATTTTTAAGATAAGTATTCATATAATAAAATATTAAAAAATTAATTGATAGTTAAATTTTCTCACTGTTTTTTTTTTTTTTTTTTTTACGTCAACCCATTGTGACTTATTTATTAAATGCGTTGACATCTCGGTATCCTCTTACTTGTATATTAAACATTTCGTATTCGTGTTTGGATTTCTAATCCATTTAACAATCAGGTTGTGTTCATACTAGATCTAAACGGGTGGTGTTTTAAACGTGTCCACCTATATACTATCTATGAACACAAATTGTCAGCTAATAAATATAAACTTAAGGTTTAAACTTAAATTTTTATATTTTTCTTCAAAAGTTTTTTGTCTTTTTTGAAAAATTTTTTTGTCTTTTTTAAAAAATCAACAAAAGTTACTATTCAAATTTAAAAATTTCAACTCAAACTCATTTACTAAACGGGCCCTAAATTTATACTATTAAAGGTTTGTTTGAGGCGTCATTTCTAGATAGTAAAGCACTATTTGGATTTCAAAATCTCAATTTTAGATCAAATTTTCTCTCTTTTTCATTTTTAAAAAACTTAAACTTTAAAAATCCATAATTTTTTCATTTCAAATCGAAATTAGATTATTTATCTGTCAAAATATTGGTAACGACAAGATAAACAAGACAAAATCAATTTTGGATTTTTTTCCTAACACATTTCAAATGTTTATACTATTCTCCATATCACATAACTTTTTTTAAAACTTTTCCCCTCAACACATATTTCCAACCCAACACATATTTCCAAATGTCCCCCCAAACATGCCCTAAATATAATTTAACGGTATTAAAATATCAAAAATTTCAAACTATCGGCATAATTTATTAATTAAATTAAAATACAAGGTAATAATTCTAAATAACCCAAAAATAAGTGCTTGTCAGCAATGTCCACCGTCATCTCCTCAACCAACATTCAAAACCAACCGCCGTAGCGAGTCCGCCTCTCAATAATCAAGAAATCTTCTCATTTGATCCCCAATTCCATCCTCAAATCCAAAATCTCCGAATCTTTTTACAGAAAAATAAAAAACTAAAAAAAAATAATAATAATAAAAATCGACGATGAAGCTGTACGGATTCTCTGTTGTGACTTTCCTGATTCTGCTCTGCGAGTTAGGGATTTGCAGAGAAGATCCATTTCTAAGAATGAAGCTCGGCGATTTCGATGGCTCTCAGAACGAAAACGCGCTAATCGAAACCCTTGCTCGCTTCGCTGTTCAAGAACACAACAAACAGCAGGTTTCATCTTTTCCTAAATTTTTACAATCCAATTTTTGTGTTCTTCTCTGTAATTGTGGTTAATTTTCGGAATTGATTTGTGAATCTATGCCGTAGAACGCGCTGCTTGAGTTCGCTAGGGTTTTGGAGGCGAGAGAGCAGGTTGTAGCTGGGAAGATTTATCATCTGACTCTGGAAGCCATTGATTCTGGAAAGAAAAACTTATATGAAGCTAGGGTTTGGGTGAAGCCATGGATGAACTTCAAGCAATTGCAGGAATTCAAATCCGCACATGACCTCGGCGTTAAGCCAGGTATTCTACTCTCTGAGACATTTTTAGGGCTTTTTCGTGATAACGAATGAATTGAAGCCGTGGTTTTGTGATGTTAGTGAAATATTTTTTAATAAGGTACCATGGCCTGAATAGTTCTTTTCATTATACAAAAAACGAGCCGTGGTTCGGGTTCACTACTTGTGGTCTTGTGTTGATGTTTGGGTGGAAAATTATTTTTAGTACTAGAATTTCTGTTTCTACACAAAAGTTCAAAAGCATATTAACAAACCGTGAAGGAATGTAATGGAAAAGGTAATGGAATTGAAAAGTAAAGTAAAAGAATAAAAATGGGGTCATTGATGCCCTTTCTAATGTTTACTTATCTTACCTACTTGGAAGGACACGGAAGTTTCCTAAACTTAGGATTTAGAAGATTACTAATGTACTCACTTAAATGTCCAGTGTTTATTGATTCGTATAATGTGTATTTATTATGGGTGCATAGGTAAAAACAATTAATATCAAGGGGGTGCGATTATTGGTTTTCATCCCTCATGTTGAATGCTAGTCTTTTCTTCCTTGGTTGATGTGTAGCATCAAGGGGTTCCATAATTTCAGGGAACTTGGTACAATTCCAAACGAGTTTCCATGTTGTGGATTTTAATATTAGTCTGAGTGTATCACAACCTATATGTTGTTAGGAACCCGAGAATTTGGACATTCTATTGAATCAAAAGTAGATACAATAATGGAAAACAAGAAGATAACAGAGGGTTTTGAGGACCCTTAAGCCTCTCAATGGCTTCAGCCAAGGACTCAATAACAGACTACACACATTCACATCCCTCTCCCAATAGCCCTTATCCCCTTTATACTCTAATAAGCTACTCACACTATTATTCAGGTACTAACACTAGGTTCCTAACATATGTCAAGGTTTATAGTTACAATATTGTTCCTTTATTTTCTTTTATTTTCCTTTCTTTTTATTTGGTAAACAATGGATAAAGAGAAAAATAACTAATATTTCACGTCCCTTATATTTTTCTAGTTCAGCAGAAAATTGAAGATTAATTTTTCTAGAATATCAGATAAAGAAAGTTCCCAACTTGCTTGGCACAACTCATATTCTTGGCAATCCCATTTCTTGCTTTCTTGCGATCATGGGAACTTCTATTCTCTTGCATCTTCCTTTGATTTTGCCAGTTAGGTTCTGCATTTCACATCTCTATTCTCATCCAAAACTAGGTTGCCTGTGGTGATCTTGTTATCCATCTGAAATTTTATTTCTTGCCAAGGGAGATTGCTCTTTTTCATTTTTTTGGTAGATAAATGAGGTTGCTTTTTAATATATGCAGGTTGTTGAAGATTATGTGAAACTTGAGTTGCTTCTGAAGGTGAAGAGGGGGTTTAAGGAAGAGATATTCAGGTTAGATGTAAATAAGAACTGAAAGGAAGGAGGGTAACTGTCCGAGTTAGGTGGAACAAGCTCATTTCTGAAAATAGTTTTCTCCTTGTTTGCTGTCATTTTATAGAAGTAGTGCTTGTGAATTCCTACTTCTTACCATCTTTTAGATGTGTTACATAAATGTTTGATCGAAAAGACTTTACTAGTTGGTGTAAAATGCGTTGACAATTAGCCAATTTGTGTATGTGTGTGTGAAAGCTAAACCATATCATTTGCTTGTATATAAATGTTACCATATACAAAGCTTGTATGGTGTATGTAGGGTTTAAACATGAAATATGATTCTACTAGATGGCCTTATTTTGTTACAATTGTTATATAATCGTGTTGGGAGGACCCGCTAATTCGAATATATTAAGACCTTCCAACTTTAAAAAAAAAAAAAAACAAAACTTGCTTCTTTTTTCCTCTATACTTGCATTTAATAACACTATTGCTTAAGAATGTTTCTAATGAGGAACCAGAAAACTTACAATAATTTCTTTAAAAAGAAAAGGAAAAAAAAAAAAAAAAAAAAAAAAAAAAAAAAACCATCGAGGAAGATCAATATAATAAGTGTTTTTGAATGAAATCTGTCTCTCTTGATTCTTCAAGAGGAGGACAAAAAGAAGAAAAGGGCTTTCTTACTTTCTATCAGTCGTAAATCTGTCAGTTTTATCACACAATCATAAGCACAGAAGCTCGAGTCCTATCATGTGTTTCTAATATATTAGCTCAAGAAAAAACTATAAATGACTAGTTCTCTCTCTCTCTCTCTCTCTCTCTCTCTATACATATATATATATATATGTATATTTATTGGTAAGTTATAAACTAATTACTTCTCAACTACTCTTCATCCTCAACTTATTCTTCCCCGCAAGAATAGTTTTCAGTTATATTTTCGCAATATGTTTTGTCAATTGTTAATGTTTTTACCATTGTTTTCCTCATTGTCTATAGTATCTCCTTTTTTGTTGGAGACATTTCTCCAAGAGATTTTCAATTTCGAGTTAAATTGCAGAAATGGTTAACTCTAGAGATTATTTAAATGACTGATTGAAAATAAATAGAAATGCTGACTAAGATAGAGTGAACAAGACACAACAAGGTTCTAGAAGGGACGTCCAACCCTATAGGAAACATGAGCTCTGCTAGGGTTTTCCCTAGTAGAGTTTCTGAATTGCTGCCAGACAATGTGAACAGGGCTTTGGGCACCGTCAACGGCATCTCTTAAACATTCAAAACAATGTAGTTGCAAACGAAACTGAGTCATCTAATTCGCATTTCTACACCGACTCAGACAGAAAACTACGTTGTTTCTGATCTCCATAGAGCGTTGTTCATTGTCTCCATGGTACAGAATAGTCGCCTTAAAAATGAAGTCATGAACGAAGCTGAGTCATTTTAGAATCATGAATCATCATCATTTCAGAGCGGAATTGCATCATCTTGACCTCTTTGGCACCGTTTTGGCCGATGTATATGGTTGTAAACACGCTGTCACTTCACGCCAGCCTGCCACCTTAGGCTGCAGCTGAGCCATTGCTTGTACCAATGTAGCCCTTATGTTGTCAACCCCAGGGCCAACCCCGGGGCCACCCCAGCCACTATTGTGCTCAGCAAAACGCTCCAACCACCAGTCAAATACATCTTCCTATGCCTTTGCTATAAGTCGTAAACAGTCTATTGTTGTGGACTTCTCAAAATCAAAACCCCTTAAAAAAAAAAAAAAAAAAAAAAGATTATATGACAGTCAAGATTTCCGAGGAAACATACAAAAAAAAATAATGGGATTATGCAAAATAGCATTAATTAGTAGAGCTTTCCTTTACAAAGGTGAACAACCATGGAAAACAACATATCTCAAAGTAAAATTATGACAAATCTAGAGAATTAGAGGAGAATAAAGAATCCTTTCACTTGGAAGAGAATTTTTCCAATTTCAGTTCCCTTCTCGCGAAGAGAAGAGCCGTATTTGGGCTGCAGGATCTTGTGGTCTAATTCAGGATTCATGAGTTTAAAATAATGGTGTGCAGACTTTAATCCAGTTTAGACCCCAAAAAAACAACAAAAAAAACAACCCTACAAAAACCCAAGTGTGTGTTCGCCTTTATGATCTGAAAGGGGAATATTTGTATCCCCACCCATCTTTTGTTTGAAATTCATCTCTTTACAAAGCCCAAATTCGCATACCACCTGTAGTTGGTACGATTATTGTAATGGTTCCAGAAAAAATAAATATTACACATATTCAGTTGGTTCAAAATAATGATCAAACTACTGTTGTTAAGTGCACTTCCATAGCGACTATGTCACAGGTTTATCAAACCGAGCAAGAGCAAATCGGAGCTTTCACACTAGCACAATCTAAAAAGCACGCAAGAAAAAACAATCTTGGGCGGATCTAGCAGATGAAGACTTTGCTAATGATATGAGCCATGAAGCGAACACTGCTTTAAGTCGTACAATTGCTTAGAAATGAATGGAAATTGTTGTTTCACTTGTTTCACATTCTTGGGAAAAATTAGAAGAATTGAGTATTTTAAGGAAGAACAGTGAGTCCTAAAAGGATAAGTTGAACAATTACTATCTTAGAGTTTGTAATAAGAAAGGTTTTAAAGTGATAAAATTAATGTTGTCTATTGAGTTTTTTTTTTTCCTCCTGTCATTTTCTTATTTTGTTCAATTTTCTTTTACTTGTTTCCTTTCAGCATTATGTTTTAAGATTGTATTATCTTTTTTATTTTCTTTTTAATAAATTTCGCTTATTAAAAAAAAAACGTTTTAGGTATCTGATTTCACCTAATCAATCCACTAAGTTTAGAATAAGATGAGAGGTCTGAACGTGAGCTGTTGACTTGTTAAGGAGGTGTGGCCTCGAGATCTAAAGGCCACCGAAAGCCTTCCATGCCCGATCCTCTCTTCCTGAGCCTCTTTTGAATCATCTATTTACTGGCCTGAACCAGTCCATAATGTGGTTCTGAATCACGTAGGACGTGAGGTCTAAAGACAGATTATCATAGGAGAAGAGGTGAGTTCTACATAGGTGGAGTTTGAAGCAACCTGACAATTTTAATCACTTGTAACTGTAATGCATTGTTTAATTAACTTCTTCTATTTGTACTGGTGTGTCCAACACCAATGGTTTTTCCTTTCTTAGAGTTTTTTTTTTTTTTTAATCACATTAAATGATCTATTGTCATAGATCTTGTTGATCGTTCTCTGTTTGGTTTTTTATTTGATGCAATTTTCATAGTAATACAGTTGCGTTGTTTTATCAAAATAAAACTAATTTTTTACATTCTTGATTAACTAGCTGGGAAAAATTAGTAAATACTAGAACGAAAGAGTACACGAACCTTGCCCTCATCTATTATTGTTGCTTTCTTTGGGATTTTACCCACCACAAATGGCTATAGACACTAATTCAATTAAAAAGGAATTCATTTCAAGCAAAAAATTAAAAGGGAATCCATGTTTCAACTACCCTGAATTCTCTTTCCATTTCAGGAAAAAACCTTAAAATGGACGGACTTTGATGGAAGAGGATCTTCACGAAGCACAATTTGAGGGTACTTTTTTTTTTTTTTCCTCTGCAAAAAGGGGAATCATTTGGGGCCCATCTCACTCCAATGCCCCTTTAGCTTTTTAGCAATCTCGGAGACTACTGTGGAGTAGCCAAGACCTATACTTAGTCTCACCAAGCTTTCCAATTAGGGTCACTACTGCTTGCTACCTAGTTCGACGCTTCAACAGTCGAAACTGGAACAAGGCCTTTAATGAAGATTATAGGATTTGAACCTTGATGAAAAGTGTGAGGAGACATAGCAAAGGCACCCTTACTACTACACCACAACCTCGGTGGTAATTGTAAGTTTATTTTGTAGTTCCACAAGCAAATTAATAATGGTGTCATAGTTTAGGGTCATTTATAAAAATAAAGGAATTCGTTTTTAGTACAATAATAATAGTATTAATTTTAATAGATTGGAAGAGAGATTGCAATGTACACCAGCATTACAAATAGGGAAAAAAAAAAAAAGTGTTAATTTTTGGGTAAATTTCATTAATAGCACCTCTGGAGAAAATAATATTAAAATCAGCACCACTTTTTTTCCCTTTCAGTTCTAGCACTGCCACGTCAGATATGTGGGCCCCAGTAGCATTTAATGTGTGCAAATTTTCCCGTTTACCCTCATCTCCCTCGCAGGTTCCAAAAAAATTTCCAAACCAGCATCTACAGTGTTTTAGAGAGAGAAAATGAAACCTAGAAAGAGAAAGGGTCGCCGCCGGCCGGAACCTCTCGGAAACCGCCCGAAACCACCACGAAATCCCTCCATAAACCGCTCCGACGCCTGTGAACGTCGGAAAATCTTCAAAATCCGTTAACTGTCGGAATACACGAAACTGACCTGCGAAAAACAGCACTGTTATGACCGGACGGTCACAACGATTACGACCGTTAAGTTATTCACGATACCTCGTGACAAGAGGAACGGTCATAACCGTTCTGACCGAGTAGTCATAACATTTATGACCTCAGCACTATACCCTGAGTACACAAGAGCAACGGTCACAACCGTTCTTACCGAGTGGTCATAATGGTTATGACCGTGGCTCTACTATATGTGGGTCGTCAAGAGCATAGGTCATAACCGTTCTGACCGAGTGGTCATAACGGTTATGACCGTGGCTCTACTATATGTGGGTCGTCAAGAGCATAGGTCATAAACGTTCTGACCGAGTGGTCATAACGGTTATGACCTAAACTCTATACACTGAGTACACAAGACCAACGGTCATAACAGTTCTTACCGAGTGGTCATAACGGTGATGACCTCTCTAAAACACTATACCTGGGTCGTCAGGAGCATCGGTCATAACCGTTCTGACCGAGTAGTCATAAAAGTTATGACCTCAACGCTATACCTCGTGTAGAAGAGTAACGGTCAGAACCGTTTTGACCTTCCGGTAATAACTGTTATGACTTCGCCCCTCTAACTACACAACTATAACGGTCGTAACCGTTATGACCTGTTGGTCATAACGGTAAGGTCCTCACCCTATACCGGTCATAACAGTTATGACCAAGAGGTCATATCAATAATGACCACAACCCTATACCGTACAAATGAGTAACGGTGTTTACCGTTATTACCGTCAGAACATAACGATTATGACCCTTGCTATACCGGTCATAATTGTTATGACCGGGGTGGTCATAACGGTTATGACCTAGCTCTATATCGTGAACAAGAGTAACAGTTTTATGTGTTATGACCGCCCGGTCATAACAATTATGACCGCGACTCCCTTTATCAATATTGTTATTAAAAAATATTATTTGATTGGGATAACAGGTCATGAAATTATCAAGTTATAAATTAAAATTAAAAATTTTATGCATCTTAAATGAATGTAATGGGCATTTTAGAGACCTGGTCATAACTGTTATGACCACCTGGTCATAACAGTTATGACCTCGATCCCTATGATTATTTTGTCAACTTTCACAGTTTACAACAAATACCAAAAAATAAAATACAACCAAATTACTTTCTATACAATGAATAAAAAATGTGCCTATTTAGAGTCTGTTAAATGGAAATACAATGATAAAAAATTGGTCACAGTTTACAACAAATACCAAAAAAAATACATGTAAATTACTTTCTATACAATGAATAAAAAATGTGCCTATTTAGAGTCTGTTAAATGGAAATACAATACAATGATAAAAATTGGTGTGGCTCGATGCTTTCAGTCCACATCCGGCTCATCATCACTTTTATAATCTCCGGCAAGCTTCCGCTTCGCATGAGCCCAGAAGTAACATGCTAGGCACTCCCGAAAGAGTTGCATCCTTTCATGAAGTACCCAATAGCTGACATCCCTCCCTTCTATCAAGCATTCAGCATTTTTAATTGTAAACACGCCACAGTCACCCTTGATGCACAAGGAAAACGACATAATGAACATAAGCATCT
>CM046387.1:33671944-33688891 GCA_025413485.1 Ficus microcarpa
GATAAATTATTTACCATTCACGTTCATTTTAAGTCAAAGGTTACTTATAATATGAACATCAAATACTAAAAAATTTTACATGCGCATGTTGGCGATTTGTAGGCTTATGATAATAATTAGAAAAGTGTTAATAGATGACAATAAAAAGTTAGCTTCTATTTAAAATACTCGTACAAAATAATAATTTAATTATATGCAATGATAATTACAACTAAATCGTATCATATTATATTAATAAAAATATTTCTATGATTTTTTTTTTCAACGACATGTTTCTAAAATATATCTTTTCGAAAGGATTGGTTTTTATAATATTAATTACTCGTCCCTGTTTCGATTGTTTGTTATGCAATCGGAGAGAGAACTAGTTCGGCCATGATCACTTCAAAACTGGATTGAGAAAAAAGAAACAAAAGAAAATATGAAATGAGAGGTTTAGGGACCGTTTCGTGCAACGGTTTGAGTTGAAATTTTTAAGTTTAAATTGGTTGATTTTTTAAAAATTAATTATAATTTTTATTAACTTTTCAAAAAAAGATAAAAACTGAGATACAAAAAAAGTACAATTTAACTTGAGTTAAACCGTTTCACCAAATAAGTGGAATAAAATTGCGTTAAAGATCATAAACATGGAGTAAGAGCATCTACGCGTTTATGTGGTTTTAATAAATCCACGCGTTGCCACGTCAATCTGCATTATTTGATGGTAAGCCTTTGTCGTTTTCAACTTTATTTCTTTTCTAAAGCAACTTTCTGAAAAGCTGTATATGTACCCTTCACTTTTTCCTTTTCTCTTAAAGCATTTGACAAATAAGTTTGGTTCCAACCTTCCACTGAACTGTTATACAGTAAACCAAGCTTAGTTTACTGTGCCCCCAACCTATGTGAAACTGTCCTTGGTTTCGACCTGCACTGTGCACCTACCGCCCGACTTCTCTCTCCCTTCTCGTCCATTTGCTACTTCCCTATTGCTCGGTTGACTTGTGTTTAAGGACAGCCTAGCAACCGCAGTTGGTCCCCATAGCTCTCTGTTTCTCTCTCTCTCTCTCTCTATCTCCCTTGTTTCTCTCTCTATGTGTATGAAGGTTCAAGCTTTTTCATGGGGAAAACTGAGTAATCACAAACGCATTGGAAATAAAAAGATGAGAGGTGAAAAGGGTAGAGAGAGAAAGAGAGGGGACATAGTAGTTAACAACTCAAACGCATTGGAAATAAAAAGATGAGAGGTGAAAAGGGTAGAGAGAGAAAGAGAGGGGACATAGTAGTTAACTGTAAGTTTGTGGAAGAAATTTACTCTTTTTTCTTACTTTATTAATTCCGGAAGTATACATATATATTGGATAAAAAAGATATGCAAATATCTACTCCAACTGCAAATCTAATCTTCATGAATTTAAAATTCAAAATTCAAAACAGAAACAACTCCTAAATAATCTCCAAACATAATCTTCCAACTCCTAAATAATCTCAAACGTAATCTTCCTATCTTTCCAACACTCCCCCTCAAGTTAGTGAGTAGATATCGATCAAACCCAACTTGCTAACAAGAGAATCGAAGGTCGACTTGAACAATCCCTTTGTGAGAATATCCTCTGTTTGCATTGACGTTGGAACAGAAGGCATGCAAATGGTCCCCGTTTCGAGCTTCTCCTCTATGAAGTGTCGATTAACCTCCACATGCTTGGTTCTATCGTGTTGTACGGGGTTATGAGCTATACTTATTGCCGCCTTGTTATCACAATAAAGCTTCATCGGTGTCTTCATAGGCATATGTAATTCTAGTAAAATTCGTTGTAGCCATAATAACTCACAAACACTATTAGCCATAGCCCTATACTTTGCCTCTACACTACTTCGAGCTACCACATGTTGCTTCTTGCATCTCCAAGTTACAAGGTTACCCCATACATAAGTTCAATATCCGGTTGTGGACCTTCTAACTGTGGCAGAACCAGCCCAATCAGCATCAGTATAAGCTCCAATCTCCCGTTCTAGACCTTTTTTGAAAAACAGGTCCTTTCCCAGACAACTCTTTAAGTACCTTAAAATTTGGTAGGTAGCATCTAGGTGTTCCCTTTTTGGCGAACGCATAAATTGGCTTACCAAGCTAACCGCAAATGCTATGTCAGGCTGAGTGTGGGACAAATAAATCAACTTTCCCACTAGTTTTTGGTACCGTGTAATGTCTACAAGTTCTCCTCTCTTATCTCCTTTGAACTTCACATTCAGATCTATTGGTGTGTCCACGGGTCTGCATCCACTCATCCTGGTTTCATTGAGAAGATCTAGGATGTACTTCCTTTGAGTAACAGTAATTCCCTTTTTTGATCTCGCAACATCCATTCCAAGAAAGTACTTAAGAGCTCCCAAATTCTTTGATCTAAACTCGTAGCCAAATCTCCCTTTAACCGGTTAATTTCTTCCAAGTCATCACTGTCAAGATGATATCATCCACATAAACTATTAGAACCATTATTCTCCGCTATCCGATTGTTTTGTGAACATTGTATGGTCGGTTTGAGCTAGGTTATAGCCTTGCCTCTTCACATACCGAGTGAATCTTTCAAACCAAGCTCTCGGTGATTGTTTAAGGCCATATAATGACTTCCTTAAATGACACACTTTCGGGCCAAATTTCTCTTGAAAGCTGGGTCCATATACACTTCCTCTTCTAAGTCTCCATTAAGGAAGGCATTTTTCACATCCAGTTGTTGCAGAGGCCAATCAAGATTTGCTACAATAGATAGTAGAACTCTCACAGTGTTTAGTTTTGCTACCGGTGCAAATGTTTCTGTATAGTCAATGCCGTAGGTTTGAGTGAAACCTTTGGCCACTAACCGTGCCTTGTATCTCTCAAGCGTACCGTCTAAATTAAATTTCACAGTGAATACCCATTTACACCCAACTGTTGTCTTCCCTCTCGGCAAGTCTTGCATCTCCCAAGTCCTATTCCTCTCAAGTGCTCTCATCTCCTCAAAAATTGCTTCCTTTCACTTAGGAACCTGTAAAGCATCCTGTACATTTTTTGGAATATCCACAAGAGATAGTTGAGAAGTAAAGGCAGAAAAAGATGATGACAGATTTTTATAGGACACAAACTTTGACAATGGGTGGTTTGTACAAGATCTAACACCTTTACAAATAGCAATAGGGATATTACAATCACTAGGCTGATTTTGAGAGGTTAGACACGACTGGGACATACCTGGTGAGTCACAGTTTTGCTGTGGATTGGACTCAAGGTTTCGTAGGGAACTCTTAGACTCAATTTCTTGATTTTGTGATCTTTTCGAGTAAGTCAGCCTGAAGATTTTTTTTCATGTTTGCTCCTCCTCTTTTCCCGATAGGATCACTGAGATCACTATTTTGTGGTGACATTACAGATGGCTCTAAAAGATTTTCAGTATTAAAAATATTTGATTTTTCAATAAAATCCATGCTTTGTCCTGTGTGAATAAAGTCATATGAAATAATTGTGAATTGATATTATGTGGAGAAAAGCGTTTTTCTTGTGATTGATGAAGATTTGATTTTTCAAAATCCAGATTTTGAAATGAAAATAATCGGATTTTTAAAGTAAAAGAAGATCTAATTTTTCATTTGAATTTTGAAAAATAGATTCAGGTTTTTCAAGTTTTTCAAACTCGAGTTTTTCAAGTTGTTCAAACTGGTTTGAATTTTGGACCACCAAATCTGAAAAATCAGATTGTTGATATACCGAATCTTCCTATTTTTTCTCTCCCTGAAGATGAGACCCAAAAAATGAAGTGGTTTCAAAAAAAGAGACATCCATGGTAACAAATAATTTTCTTGAAGTAGGATCAAAACATTTATAGCCTTTTTGGGCTGGAGCATAATCAAGAAAAACACATTTTCGTGCCCTAGGATCGAATTTCCCACGATTTTTATCATGGTTATGAACAAACACAACACAACCAAAAATTTTAATTGGGAGATCAACTGAAATCCGTGAGGTAGGAAAATTTTTATAGAAAACATTTATTGGAGATTGAAAATTTTCGAGGGCATTCAATTAATGAGATAAGTTGCGTTTAGAATAGCTTCACCCCATAGATATTTTGGCACATGATTTGTAAAAAGTAGTGCTCTAGCCACTTCTAAAAGATGTTTATTCTTTCTTTCAGCTATCACATTCTGTTGAGGGGTGTAGATACAGGAACTTTGGTGAATAATACCTTCTTCCAAGAAAAAATTCCCCAAAACCTTATTAAAGAATTCTTTGCCATTATCACTTCGGAAAATTTGAATGTTTTCAGAAAATTGAGTTTGTACCATGGTGTAAAAATTTTTAAAAACCCCTTCCATTTCAGATTTTTCTTTGAGAAAGTAAACCCAACTATCCCTAGTATGATCATCAATAAAGGTGACAAACCATTTTTTTTCCAGAAAGTGTAGGTGTTCTAGAAGGACCCCACACATCACTATGTATCAAAGAAAAATGTTTTGTTGGCATATAGGGTTGTGGAGGATAAGAAACACAATGTTGCTTTGCTAATGTACAAATCTCACATTGAAACAAGGATGGACTTTTATTACGAAATAATTTGGGAAACAAACGTTTTAAATACTGAAAACTAGGGTGGCCAAGCCTATAATCCCATAACATGATTTCGGGAATATTAGAAAGAGAAACAGACTAAAAATTGGAAAAGTGAACTTGAGTACTCGGATGTGAACCATCTTCAAAGAAATAGAGTCCCTCGTGTTCCCTAGCATTGCCAATCGTCCTCCCCGAGGCTATATCCTGAAACTCACAATAGGAAGGAAAAAAATTTACTCGACAAATATGATCAAGTGTTAATTTGCTAATAGATAATAGATTACACGATAACTTGGGGACATGAAGCATGTTATGGAGGATTAAGGAGGGAGAAATTTGGATTGAACCCATTCCGGCTATGGCCGAAAGAGATCCATCCGCAACCTTGATTTTTTTATTGCCTGCACACGGACTATAAGCGAAAAACAAATGTGAGCAACTTGTCATATGATCTGTTGCTCCTGAATCAAGAATCCAAAAAAGGTGGGGTTCAGTTTTGACACTAGGGTTACCTTGATGAACAAGAGAACAAGAAGGGGTGACAGAAAATTGTGGAGATTTAAAGAGTTTGTGCAGGTGCTCTAATTGCTCCTTCGTAAAAGGATAAATTTCTGAGTTGACTGATTGCTCTTGAGAATCTGCAGGCATTGTTTGAAGAGCTCGACCATCGGATTTCTTCTTCAAATGTGCCGGCTTTCCATGAATCTTCCAGCAAGTCTCCCTTCTGTGCCATGGTTTTTTGCAATGATCACACCACGGCTTCTTCTTCTTGTCACCGTCAACATCAAATCCGCGAGAAACAAGGGCTGAGCTATCGATCTCCAACTGGGTGCGGGGTGTTGGCTTGGTCAACATGACTCTCATTCGCCTTTCTTCTTGGCGGACCTCGGAAAAAACCTCACGAATGGATGGTAAAGGTTTTCCGCCAAGGATGCGTCCCTTCACGTCATCTAAACCGCTGTTGACACCGACAAGAAACTTGTATACACGATCATTCTCCTCTCGTTTCATGAACTGTACACAATCATTAGGATTCTCCCACACATCCTCATAGCATTGGTCTAATTCCTACCATAAGGTCACTATCTCATTATAATAGCCAGTAACCTCACGATCTCCTTGCGTAGACTGCCAAAGTTTGGACTTCAATTCAAAGATTTGAAAGGAATTCTCCAAATTTGAATACGTTTCACGAACCGAATCCCAGACATCTTTTGTACTTGATCGGAATAGATTTGGCTTTGCAATGGAGGCGTCCATGGAGTTAAGAAGCCATGCCATCACCAGCGAGTTCTCAGAACGCCAAAGTTTGAAGTTTGGATCGGTTTCTGTGGGCTGCACGATCTCACCTGTCAAATAACCTAATTTGCCACAGCCATCAATGGCTTGTTTGACCGAGTGGGACCACTCTAGATAATATTTACTATTCAATTTGTGCATGGTAATCGGAAGAGTAGATCCGGAAGATAGATGATCAACACTGCCAGTATTAGTAGAAGAAGGATTGCCAAGCCCGGTAAAACTTCCAAAAACAACATCAGGAATCGATGGGGAACTAGAAACCGATGAGGAACTTCCATCACTGGGCAGCACCGGCTGTGGAACATTAGATTTCGTCATTAGGGTTGATGAATCCCTCTAGCTCTGATACCATGTAAGTTTGTGGAAGAAAATTATTCTTTTTTCTTACTTTATTAATTCCGGAAGTATACATATATATAGGATAAAAAAAGATCTGCAGATATCTACTCTAACTGCAAATCTAATCTTCATGAATTTAAAATTCAAAATTCAAAACATAAACAACTCCTAAATAATCTCCTAACATAATCTTCCAACTCATAATAATCTCAAACGTAATCTTCCTATCTTTCCAACATTAACCATAGCAGGAGGAGGGTGAAGAAGGAGGAGGCGGAGAGGAGAGAGAGAGAGAAGAAGAGAGAATTTTTGATGTTGGTGTTGGTGTTGCTGGTTCTATTGGAGATTGCAGGCATCATCATCGTCATCATCGTAGTGTGTACAAAAAGAGCTTTTTTCCCACCACCTTTTTTGTGGGAAAATATACTAGTGCGGTTGTAGACATAACGTAAGGAAATATCATAAGATTTAGAATTCGTGACTCACCACCCTCAAATTCAAAGAAAAAAAAGACTAGTAGTTTTCTTAATAATGTGGACTTTGAAGCTGATATATAGAAGTACAATATTCATTAGAGAAAGGCAAGAATAAAAGGGTTTAAATTAAAACCTTTGTTCTTTCATGTTTATAGGTAAAGTCTAGCGATAATTATAGACGTAGCTAGATATATATTTTAGTAAGGACGTACACTTTTTTTTTTTTTTTTTGGACAAATAAATCAGATCAAAAGTATAGAAACTAAAAAGTAAAATTTTAGTGGAGCTATATGAGAATTTTTAATTTTATGTTAGTGTAAAATAGAAAAGCCATATATTTTTAGCGTATAATTAATTTTAGTGAGGATTATGTGAAAATTTTTAATTTTTTGGTGGGACAGAATGGAAAAACTATGAATTTTTAAGGTAGAAACAAAAGAAAAAAGTTTCAGGGGATGTAGCCTCGTTCGTCCCTAAGCAAGTGTGCTTTTGGTGGTTATTCCACACCTATTTCATAATAAGGTATAGGGTTTGAATCCCTAATTCAAATTAAAAAAATAAAAAAGGAAATAAAGAAATAAAAAAACCTATGGTCTTTCTTCAAAATGGGTCACAAACTAATTAATTCCCATAAAACGCACATGACAAACAAAAGACCCGATGCTTTGGTTTGTTTTTTTTTTTTTTTCCTACAATAAAAAATACGTTCAGTCAATCGAAAACTATAAAAGATGCCATGATTTCGCGACAGAATGATCACTAATGCAGCAATTAAAGAAAATCATATACTTTTTTTTTTAAGAGGGAAAGAAAACGATATACTAGAAAATCATACGTACACTTTTGTAAATTTGTGAAGGAATCTTTGGTGTAGAACAATCTGTAGTGGGGCCTAATTTGGTAGCTAAGTTGGGCTCCCGGACATGCCCGTCGACAGTCGACCCAACCCGAATGGCAATAGTTGAAAATCATGATCCTTCATATTTTAACATCCTCCTCCAAGAACCGCTCATGTCGAAACTCAATCGGGTCTTTCCATATTTTCAGGTCACAAGCTATGGCCCAAACGTTGACGTAGACATTTGTGCCCCACGGGATGTCGTAGCCACCGACCTTGACGGTGGTCTTGGCTCGGTGGGGGAAGCATTAGTGGCGTTGAAGGTTGTAGTCTCAAGGCTTCCTTGACATTGCATTGTAGGTAAGGGAGCTTGGACAAGTTGGTTTTAGTCATAACCCACTCCGACCCTATAACCCGGTCTAGCTCCACTTGGGCCTTTTTTTGCACTCTCGAGTATTTAATAATCTCGGCCAACTTAATTTTAGATTAAATAATTCTTTGTTGTAACCACCTAGTTAATTCATATTGCTAATATATTGTATGCACTCCATCAAATCAATCTTTTTTTCCATGTATCTGTACTCAAACTATTTTAAGATTGTAAGTTTAGTCTCGTATCCAGCATCCGGATCTTTGGTTTAGTCTCATATTCAACATCCCTTATTAAATGTGATTTTAATGTAATTTTATGTGTAACTAATCAAACATGTAATTTTTCATGTTAGTGTAATGTAGCATTTTTTTTTAATATGGAAATGTTAATAATGGGAGTGTTACACATTATTAACTTAATGTTACATATATTGATGTCAATATGTGTTACATGTGCTGGAAGGATTCGACACGTGTGATGGATAATTATAATTGATTTAAAAAAGTGTTGATGATTTGAAAGCTTCATTTGAGATTCCCTATATATTAAAAGTTTCATTCTACAAATCGTAGTAAGTTCTATTGTATGGTACCATTTGTAGCAACAATAGTTCATGTATATAAGGATACAAAATATAAGAATAGATCATGATGAAATTGAGGGCATATATTTAAATTCACTATTTAAATAATAAATTTAAATTTATACGAGAAAAAACACATATAGAGAACAAATTGAAAAATGAGTTTTTTATATGAGAACAAACACACTCTAAAAAAAAGTTTGAAAAATGAGTTTAAAATAGGATGTCAAATGAGAATTCTATGTAATTAAATATATGTAATTCAAAAAATCATCTCACACAATTAAAAAAAAAGAAAAAAAGAAAAAAAAGAACTTTGGACTATAGTATTCTATACAACAAGCTCAGCCAACGCCTCTTCGTCTCGCCGGAAAAGCCGGCTCAGCCATGGGACATGCTCCGCAAGGGCGAGGGAGACACCGAGCTTGATTCCATTCTCCACGATTCCCTTGAATTCGAGTCCTTGTTTGTCCATTAGGCCCTTTTGAGTTAGAAAACCAGCTAAAAAAACTATTAGATGCTTCTAGATTTGAAGAGTTGGTGGTGACTCTTCAATACTTTTTCTTTATCACCAGTCATGTGATTTGACCATCTAGAGTCGATGATCCAATCATTCTCGTAGTCAATCCGGCGGGGCATTGCGCGAGATCTAACTCTTCCTCCATATTTGCTATGGCAGCTTCAGCATCCCAATCGTCTCTGTTGTTTGTCTCACGGTTGGAAGTCACTATGTTGCTCTCATAGATTCTTTTTTTGACCAACAATTTCTAGCAATGTGGCCCTTCTTCCCGCAGTTGTAGCTGCGCTCTCCCTGATTGAGAGCCTCCCTGACGAGCATATGATTTGTTGCCATCTTGTCTTGCTCCTTTAGCAGAACTTGACCACAAACGACCTCTACTATTGTTGCTGAAGACAGATTTTTGCTAACCTTTTGGCGAGCCTCCACCAACCTGTTTAGCCATAGCTTCTTGGTCTGCTACTAGATTTTCAAAATCTACTAGTCACGGTTGAGTAAGCCAACCTTGTATTTCATGTGAAAATATTCGTTGATCGTCATCTCTCGTTGCGAAACTGAAAATAACTTGTTCTCCAAGAGTTGAAGCGTTAATGTCATTCCGCCATGAAAAGAGTTCCGGGAAAGCATCCCATGCCACTTTCGGCGTCTTCGCCTTTTCATGTATGCTCTAGCAGCTCGTCCTCAAACTGGGATCTTGATCGTGAACATCTCCTTGCCAGCTTTGATCTTCCATCTCCTTAAGGCAGCTGTGTCTCCCTCTGGCGGCTCGATCTCAGTGCCGTCAATAACCTCCTATATGTCTTGACCCTGGAGATATGACTCCATCCATGTTGACCATGTGTTGTTATTCTGGTTGTTGAGCTTCTTAATTCCTCCAACAACTTGAAGGTCACCCATCGTGTTGGCAAGATCTCAACAATGCCAAAAGTTTCGTTGTAGACAATAAATTTGCAGAGTCTCGTTCTATTCACGGCACAAAAAATCTCCCTTTAAAATAATTCAAACCAAACTCATTCTGATACCACTTATTAAGTAGAAACACATGTGATGTAATTACTTTTATTAATTCCAAAAGTAATTATAACGAGACATTAAGATTACTTTCGAGTACAAATTTTGAATATAAATACAAGACCACAAGACTACCACAGTTGGCACTTACACACTTTCACTCCACTAACTCACAAACTACACAATTATGTCACTCACACTCTTGGACACTCTAAGAATCCGCACACTCCAATTACTTGGACTCTAGACTCACCTTGAGCACACACATAACCGAGACCAAAGGTCTGTTTATACTCCCTTGAGTCGGTTACTGCACTTCCATTTACATACTATTGGAAACTTCTAGAATGTCAGCGCATTGTTGCCGACTTTGGACTGGCAGCAACCTTTCTTCAACCTTCCAGTATAACGATATATAAACTTAGGCGGCACTTGCAAAAAGCTAAGAAAACTCTAGATGCTTCTAGAGTTTTAGCGCCTGTGGTGACTTTCTTTCTTTTTTTTTTTTGTTTTTGGATCAAATAATACAAGGTGATCATGTGATCAGGGCCGTAAATGGACGGATTCGGTGGGTGCCATGAGGGTGGTGAACGGGTTGGAAGACAATAATCTTTTCAAAATCCCAAACAAGAACCATGGACGGATTCGGTGGGTGCCATGAGGGTGGTGAACGGGTTGGAAGACAATAATCTTTTCAAAATCCCAAACAAGAACCACCCAACACGTAGGCGGTTTTGGAGGGTGGGGGCAGGTTAAAGGCAGGTGGGTGGCACGTGATTGTTGTAACATTTGAATACCAATAAATATCCTCGTATTAAAATGTGATAAATTAAGCTTCAAAATTTGAAACCGAGTAAAAAAATGAGATGCCAAACAGCCTATAAATGAGAACACCACGTGCATAGACAAAATGGAGCCAAGCTCCGATGACGCGCGGGTTTTTTTTGTTCAGATTCATCAAGGAAAGAAGATTCAATATCCTCAAAGTAACGACTCTTTTTACTAATTTTCTTTTGTTACAATTTTACATTGTTTTTCCTTCTTTTTAACAACTTTGTTATGCAGAGACTGGTTCGTAAGGCGAAGAAATGCTACCAGAATGAACAAGGATGGAAGCTAGAGTTCAACAACCTTGCTCTATACAGAAATTACAGAAAGCGATAAGCTGAAAAATTACTCTAGAGCTGGGTCCGCAAACTAACATGGTCTGCGCTTAATGATCTATTCAACGGGGCTGCTGAATGCGTCGTGGGCTGCATTTGGGGACCGTGCCCTTGGCCGCCTTCTCCGCATATTTTGCAGGTTCCACTCGAAACTTGGGGCTTCTTTCCTCAAAAAACTTCATGTTTAATAAAGAAAGTTACATTAAAAAAAAGTTAGCTAAAAATATTTGTATGTTTTATCACGACTTTTACATTTATATTCAATTTTATGTTTCGAGTATTAACTATGTGTATCCACAGTCCACACTAAAGTTTTAAAATAAAAGTTTGGCCAATTCAATTTGTAACATTCTTTTCTCCCTGAAGTTTAAAAAAATTTGAGAATTTCCCCCTTCAATTAAATTTTTAACAAAAAAATACACAAGATAGTGATCAGAAGCATAAGTTGCGGATATTAAATGTGAAATTACAAAATTACCCTTATAATTAGGTCAAAATAGTAAATATCTAGGGCTTATTGTCATTTTTCCCTCTCTCTCTTACAGGTAACTTCATAATTTCACATTTAATAAGGATAACAGGTGTAAGGAGTGCTGTTAAGGTGTGCCACTTCATAATTTTATATTTACTAGCCCAATTCATGCCTCCAGTGAGTGTTATGTCCAATAAGTGTTTAGGGTAACGGGTGTAAGAAGTTATGTCAAGGTGTGCCACTTCGTAATTTTATATTTAATAGCTCAACTCATGCTTCTAACGAGTGTTATGTCTGCTTTTTTTTTTTTTTTTAATCAAAAGTTTAGTTGAGGAGAAAAAATCGCTAACTTTTTCAAATTTCAGGAGAAAATATAATTGAATTTTTAGTAGCATTTTGTGACAAAACTTAAAGTTCAGTTAGAAAGTTTAATTTGTCCTAAATGTTTTGTGAGAATATAGATATACTTGCTAAGTAATTGCTTAATATAGTTTTTCTTCTCATATTGCAGATAAGGGTAAGGCTAAGATCAAGGGTTGGAAGAGGCTTGGTGTAAAGGCATGCGTAGTGACGGAGCGGGTTACCATAACGTGTTTGTTTTGATTGAATTAATGTTTATTTTTAAGGTAAATTTTTTATTTAGCCCCTAAATTTTAAACCTTGTGTAACTTTGGTCTCTGATTTTTATTTCGTAGTTGAAATACTTTTAAACTTTTAAAATGTTGCTAACGTAGACCTTTCCATTAATTTTTGGACAAAACCGTTAATAACTTAATCAAAAAGTGATGCTAACTATTGGAATCTATAAAAAAATAACAGAAAGGAATATTATAACAATCTTTTGAATAGTTTATGCACATTTTAGAAGGAAAAAAGAGAGAGAGAAACTCCTACTATATAAAATATTACTATAATAATCATTTATGTTAATTTTTAAACGAAATCTATTAATAATTTGATAAAAAATATTTATTAATAGATTCTATTCAAAAATAATAAAAATATATATTTTTAATAATATTTTAATAATTTAAGGGTTTTTAATTGTAAAAAAAAAATTAAGAACTAAAATTATATAAAGTTAAAAGTAAGAGCTGACCAGTAATCTACTTTTACTTTTTAAAGAGTATATTAGTTTAAAAATTTAAGTTATTATGTTCATTTATATGCAAGGTTTTACTTAGTTTGATTTTACTGTTTTTATGATGTCTTAAAATCACTTTACCAAAATTATGTTTCCGCAACTAATATTCCTGGTAGGGCAATACCTGATTGTACAATTCATGCTGTCGCCGTAAGGCTTCAGTTTGGAACTCGTCCATCAAGTCGTCGGCCATATGAACAACAACGCCAAGCCTCTGGAGCCAGTTCCTGACTTCGTGGCTGTGGAGTTGGTTCTCCTCAGCATCAAGAAGCACAGCTTTGATGGTTGATACCAAACTCCCGATTATTTGTTCGACAATTGGAGTGAGTATTAGTTCTGCCATGATCACTTCCAAACTGGATTGAGGAAAAAAAAAAGTAGAAAAGGAAAAGCTATGACACGGGTTTCACTGTTTGAGAAAAAAATCTAGTAATATTGGTGAAGATCATAAATAGGGAAGAGCAGAGCATAAATGCATTTTTTAGGCCTGGCAATTCGTGTTCGCAGGCCGTGTTCGTGCCGGCCCGATTACGGCACGACACGATTAGCATAAACACGAACACAACACGATTAATAAACGGGCCAGGAACCCAAACACGAACACAAACCGTTTAATAAACGGGCAGCACGACACGACACGCGAACACGATTATTAAACAGGCCAAAACGGGTTGGTATGAAAACGAACACGTTTATGACCCATTTAACACGAAAAACCAGTTTACGACACGAACACGAATACGAACACGACAAGACAAGAAACGGTAAGTCAATATTAACGAACTACGGTTACTAGTCAAAAGAAATTACAAAGTGGCACACCCCAAATATGCAAAGAAGCAAAGACGGCACTTGACCAAAAACAAAAGAGTTAGACAGAGAACTTCAAATTCTATTAGAAAACCTGATTTGGAAGACAAGCTAGTTGTAAACCTCCATATAAAATAATTTAGCTTAGGCTTATGCCTGTGATGATTCTAAAGTAGCCGTGTTCTAACAAAATATTTTTGTAATTTCTTCCTAATATGTAGCATGCATATCTGATTTTCAGAAATGTTATAGAAGATTGAATGACCTCATCAAAATCAAATTAAAGTGAATAATCTTTCCATTAAACTATTTCAATTTCATGATCATTTAAACTTCTCGCCAGGCTTTTTTCCTTGCCCATCCCTCCCAAGTCCCAAATGCTATCTTCCAACTTATTCAGCTGACTATTATCATCCTGTGGGTGGCTCAAAATTTGTTAGAATGAAAACAGGACATCACAAAAAATGGAGAAGATTTTACATAGTGGATCTACAGTTAATGCAATAAAAGAGAAGCTTTCAAGATTTTGGTTGATCTTAAACCATAATGTGCTTTGAAATTGGAGTATATTTTTGTCTTGTGAAAATGCTAAACCCAGCTCAATTTTGAAAGTTTCTTTAAGGTGCATGGTAGCAATAGGCACTAGGCAGTGAATGTCATAATGTTCAAGGTGCAGCGTGTTGTCTAACGTATTGCACATATTGGGTCTAACTATTCCAAAAAAAAAAAAACCCAATTCCTCAGACTCTCTATATAGCCACCAAAGCCTTACTCTCGTTTAATGTAAATGTCAACAGAGATTAAATGACCAACTATAAGATTTAAATAGTTCCCTTACAACTGTGCAGACAAATTATTTTTGAAAGATTGACATCAAAAGATCACTAGGATTAAAAAAGACTACTAGTATGAAATATTCATGTTCATGATAAAAACAAAAAAAAAATATCCTTCCTTTTACCCAAAACAGAGATAAATGAAGAAAAAAGAAGAAATTCACAGCTGATCTCACCGAAATGCATAGCTTTTAAAATCAGTATCTCCAACTCCAAGCTAATAAGCAAAAAAAAAAAAAAAGGCAGTCTCAAGCATAAATCATTTTCTTATCAACCACAGAAAACCGGAAAAGGGGGAAAAAAAATTAGGGCTACCATGGTATATGTGAACGATTACGCGCCTCAAATTGAAAAACCCAAGCGTTGCCGAGTGCGATCGAGAGGCTGAGATCGTGAGATTGCGATCACGAGGCTTGCATCAACCAAATGCCGACAAGCACTTCAGAAAGAGAGAGACAATCAGATGGCGGAGGGAGGAGAGAAAGCGGGGCGGTGGAAAAGAAAAGGGCGAAAGAAAAATAAACTAAAGGACTCGAATTTGTCTCGGGGAAGGAATCAGACTAAAAGGGAAGTTAATTATTTTTGTTTGGTTTTTTATTATTTTAAATAAACAATTAGCATTTTTTGAATTAAAAAAAATATAAAATAAAAGGGGAAGTCATTTTGCTAATTCCTACTACTAGTACTTAGCTTGACTGGATGAGTACGGAGTGGGAAAAAAAAAACAATAAGAATTTGTATTGAAAGGGTACTAAATATTAATATATATATATATATATATATATATATTAGGGGGAGGAGGATTTAACTATAATTTCTGAATTTTTTTTTCATGGTGAATAACAATTTGGAAAGGTGACGTTCAAATTTAAAAAATATAATTTTAAAATGATAAGTAAGTTTTACTGTTTTATATCTTAATAAATTTATGTCTTTATTAACTATAAGATTATCCTAATATCTTAATCCAAATATATATACAAAATTCGTTTACTATTTTATACTATTATCAAATATATATACATAAAAAATTATTTAAAATTATAAATTCACTAACACAAGAAACTCATCATATTTATATAAAATATAAAATTAATCACTAGAATTATCAAATATACATAATGATTAAAATAAACATTTCTTAGAATAAAACATAAGTCTAAGTTGTAATTGGTGTCCATATATAAATCACCGCTCAAATAAGTCTTAAATTGTCACATAATCAAGATCCAAAATATTAAGAGAAACATCAAAAGACAACAAAATATTAAAGCAAAAGGAAATGCTTTCTTACTTGAGAATGATAGCATCATAGGTTTCAACTCCCCAATTTGGAAAGTTGAAATTCAAATTTGAAAAATGTAGTTTCAAATGATGAGTAAGTTTTACTGTTTTACATCCTAATAAATTTATGTATTTGTTACTTATAAGATTATCCTAATACTCTAATCCAAATGTATATACATAATTGGGTTTACTATTTTATATTATTAACTAGTTAAGTATAACTATAATTTGTTTACTATTTTATATTATTATAACTTTTTATTTATGTTGTCTCAGTAGTGAAAATTTTTCAATAATTATTTTTTGGTCTTGTATCAAACACACAAATGAGCCTATACTTGTTATAAAAGAGTTTTAGATTAATTTGAAAATTCTAACATAAACGTGTTAAACGTGTTAACCGTGTTAGCCCGTTTCCGGCCCGTTTATTTTCGTGTTAAACGTGTCGACCCAATTTCGACCCAATTATTAAACGTGCGGTCTAAACCCATTTATTACGTGTCGTTCTCGTGTCGTGTCACCGTGTCGTGTCCGAAATTGCCAGCCCTAGATGGGAGGTATATAATTAGGTGACTTCTTGTCATATTGATTGATTAATTAATTAATTAATTAAATAATAAATACATAACCAAATATAATTAATAAAATAATTAATTGATTGATTGATTAATAATTAATTAATTAATTATAAGAGTTAGTAGGAGATAATTAAGATTATTATATTGAATAACTATATAATTATAATATATAATTAATTAGAGATTAATTAATTATTAATCATTAATGATTAATATAATCATCAAAATAACTATGGATGATAGATTAATTAGAGATTAATCAAACATTAATTATTAGATTAATCAAATTATTAATTATTAATATGAGAATTAATAATTAATAAGTATTATATGAAAAAAAATATTTAAGTAACATAATTAAATTATTAACAATATAATTATTAATGCCAATTAAAATAATGTAATTTAATTATAATTACTCAATTAAATAAAATAATAATTAATTACAATATAATTAATTAGTTAATCAATTAATTAATCAATTGACTAATTAATCAATTAAATTAAATTAAATTAAGTTAAATTAAGTAAAATTGAGTTAAATTAAATTAATTAAATAATAATAGTAGAAATTTATTAAATACTTAATAATTAATTTGTATAAGTGTGCATTTGGCAACACAATTTAAACTCACATTTTTCATCTCAGTTTTTATC
>CM046387.1:33688991-33853142 GCA_025413485.1 Ficus microcarpa
GGGCACAAGGGGTATGATTAATTGATGATTATTATCAATTCTTGTAGCCGACAATCCGAACTAGCTCAGATTTTGGAGTAAGCTAATCTTCGTGGGATCACGACTCTATATCCCGATCATTATAGCACGTGTCACCTAGGACACAAAGATATGATGACTTAATGTCACCTTCACCTTCCTCTACTTATCTTCCACGATTTGTTTAGGGTTCCAAACTCAATGGTCATAATTCATAAAAAGAGGATTCCATTTTTAAAAAAATTATAATAATTTGGAGTTTGCGATAGAATTTGGGCAAACAACGTGGAATAAGGTAAGATAGAATTTGGGCTTGTATATTGTAATGACGTTGGCTCGATGCTGTATTGCAAAAAAGGAATTATGAGACTATAACTTGGAGCTACAAAAGGACCTAAACAACTATTATGTATTTTGTTTTGTAATGTTGTCAACCATTTGTCTCTTTCAAGGCCTTATTTTTCACCGGGACCAGATGATACAGATTGCAGACAAGAGACATATTTTACTGCATGTAGCTATATATATATATATATAAATATATGTATATGTATATGTATAGTTTCGACGGTTTCCCTTAATTATAAAAGGTGGGTCATAATTAATAATAAGACTCAAAAGCATGGGAATCGGCCCTTCATTTTTTATGGCATCAGTAGCACTTGGCTCCATGCCCCTGCCATCCCTGAAAAAGAGGGACAAATAGTTGAAGATATGGGTTTTGTCCAAAGTCCAATACTGGTTTGTCACCATTCCGTGAAATAAAAACCATGCTAAAAAAATTATATATTATTAGAATATTCTCTTGTATGACGATACAGCAGTTGTAAGTTTTTTCTATACAATTTATAATAATTAATTTTTTTATCTATAATTTTATGTAAAATTATGTATAATATGTTACTATTTAACAACTATTGATATAAAAAATAAATAATTGAAAAAATATTACAATAAAATAACTGATTATTAAATAACATATAAATAAACACATACATATATATATGTATATAAATTTTTCTATAAAAATATACGTATTGATTTTAAACAATTTTATTATTAGTGTCATTTTATCTCTCATTCCATCTCTTTTGTCATTAAATTCTCGAGGCACGCGTATGGAACAGAGAACACTTGGATCTGAAAACTTGTGGAAATATGCATGCATATATCTAGTTGTCGTTTTTCTGTTTGTCTCTTTGGTAGACAAGAACATGAAGTTCGGTATTGTCTCTTGTTAATTGGAGGATTCAGTTGGGGAGTAAAAATATTTGGTGAACTATTTGACACCTAGTAATAAAACCAACATAGACATATTTTTAAATATTTCATGGACTGGTTTTTTTTTTTTTTTTTTTTTTGAAGAAGTGACACTTAAAGAAAAGTAAAAGAGAAAGAGAAAAGGGTTTCTTTCTAGTTTGCTAGAGCGGTCTTCAATAATAACAGAAAAGAAAAAGGTCAAAAAAAAAAAAAAAAAAAAAAAAAGGCAAACCATCTTGACCTTAAAGTGAAAATTTAGGTCCAATATCGATAATCATGGCGTTTGGATGCCCGTGATTATCTGAATTGCCTTTTTGACAAACAAATGAAATGTTGCCTTAGTTTAAGACCACAAAATGTTGCTTAGAACATCCGTTATCATTCTAAAATTACAATTTGTTTGTGTACTACACAACTTGTAATTATGAACCATCATATCACATCAAAATAATCCAAACAAGAAAAAAAAAAACCTAAATATAATAAAATCTTATAAAAATAAGATGGTCAAAAGCGACACAGAAATGGTACGAAGTTATGTGGCAAAGAATGCTTAGGCACGTATGATTGAATGAGTACCGTAATGCAAATCCTACTTTTACAGAAGCTTTGCTGTCAAAAAGAGGACGTTTATGCAATTGTATTTGGTAATGTCAAGAATCAAAAGTTGGGTCATTCAAGGAAGTCAAACCTTCAATAATCAGTTTTCCCTACATATTTTTTCAAAAAATAATTTTTGCTTTACATTTTGATACAGCCAAAACATTCTCTTGTTTGTGCCAGCCGTGTTCTAGAACCCCAAGCTTTTTGGTTCCTTGGGCTAACAGGCGGTGGACATAGAGTGATTTGGTGCCTACACATAAAGATTATTGACAGCAAGATAAATTGCTTTTCTTTTGACCCAAAATAAATAAATAAATAAATAAACAAAGAAGCTTTGTTCAATTTCCTACTATACGGAGAGGGAAGTCAAACATCTAAACGTGTACTAGAAAAGGTTTTATAGAAGGATGATGGAAGTCTATTTCATGAAGTCAAATGGTTAGGCACAAATGCATTCATAAGTTGATTAATAATATAAAACAAGTTTGGATTACTTTTTAGACGTGGCTATTAAAGAAAATGTCATAACTATCCTATATAATTTTAGATCATCAAATCATAACTAAATTATTATACGAGTTTCGGATAAGTCAAGTCAGGTAAGAAGAACATAATGTGTGAGAACCCCACTTTACTTAGAAGAACCATCTTTGGGAATTAGAAGGTCAAAAGGAGTTCTTGAGGCCAACACGGGATAGACTTCGTAGCATCTCGCACTAAATGATAGCATGAGGGTTTCCACATGCCGTGTGAGATGCATTGTTGTAATTACGAGCACGCGCATAGCAAAAGCTGCTAAGCTACAACATTACTCGCCTACTTTTCCCCATTTGGGCCCTCTAATACCGTTCTTTTTTTAATCTAATATTTATACTCCTGATATAAGAATGTTCTAAACCAGCTTAAAACATGGGTTTATTTAAATATAACATCCATAATTTTCTAAGAAGTATTGGTACAATGTTATCCAGTTTTACCCAATTTAAATTAGTATTGAGAAGTGTCTATTATTATAAAACGTAAAATTCAAATCTATCGTTGCAAGTTCAACGGGAAAAAAACCATGTAAACGAGTTGAAGGGTTTTGGGCAAAGACACTTCGACAGAGAAAGGAGAGAAATCCCATAGAGGAATTTGTAGTCTTTCATAATTATATGATTTTGACTAGCGGATGAAGATCTTCGTTGAGGCAAAACCAATTTCAAAAGATTTCAGTTTTCTCATGGCATCTAGTTACTTGTGCTCCTTTTTGGCCCATTAACTTAAAGTAAACGTGTGTATTCACGGCAACGTTGTCAACAAGAATCATATTAAACAAAAAAGTAATGAATTTTAGCACAACTTAGAGAGAGAGGGAGAGAAGAATTCTTCTCTAGTGAAATTTCCCCCAAATAATTGCTCAAAAACTTAGAACTAATGGTATAAAATCCACTAGGAGTAGACAAGTTTGAGGTCCACTTGACATTTCTTAGAGCAACTCTAGTGTGGTGAAGCTTCCTCCATAGCACACCACCTAAGAGCAGAGCTCCGTGATTTATCATGTGATACTATTTTTTATTTTAATTTTTATTGTTTTTGCCTGCAAAGACTAAAGAGACATGTCGAGGCCATGCTTTCGGGAAAAAAAAATGTACATCCCTTGAATTGGATTTTCTCATGCGGATCGAAGAATATAGTTTCTAAACCATTTCACTCGAACTGTGGCACTTGATCTGGCATGTATCGACACCTTCTTAGCCAAACAGTTTACCAGTAAAATAGTCTCTCAACGCGTTCCACCAATGCCTTCCACGAAACAACGATTATCGATTGATGGAGAAAGGAGAGGTCACCAACTAGAAGGAGATGACAAGAATATGTCCATCCCAGACACCTAGTTGCCGGAGGATTTGCCAAAATGATCAAATGAAAGCAGCAGACTTCTACTCATCAAAGCTCCACTGCCACCTCACAGACTGTTTCTCAATACCTCTACATTTTAATAGATCCTTCTCTTTGCACTCTTTCTTCAAATATAAAACATCTGCTCCCCAAGGATTGACAAATTCCAATTCGAGAAACCTCTGCCAGAGCTGCTCTGAATTCGAAATGTTTTGTGTGTTTCACTGCATCTTTCCCTAACTTTGAGCTCGCTCTTGGTACTTCAACTCATTGCTGGTTTCAGCATATTACATAGAATCTTCTCTTCGCACTCTTCCATTAAAGATAATAATAATGGGGAAAAAAAAAAAAAAAAAAAATTGCGCCCCCAAGATCAACAAATTCCAATTTGAGAAACCCTTGCAACAGCTGAAAGACTGAATTCGCGATATCATGCGTCTTTGCCAGAACTTTGAGTTCGCTCTTGGTACTTCAACCAATTGCTGGTTTCAGCATGTTATCTGATACATACTATTTGCCTTGGGCTGATGGAGATCGTAAACTATTAAGAATGGTAATGTAATATTACAAGTTCAATCTAATAGAATTGTCGTTTACCCTACAAATCCAAGTCCAAGCTATAACTTAGGCCATGATGAACTTTCCTTGCAATAGAAATTCTGCATGTAGCTGACTGACTTGTTGCTCTAGATTTGGTGCATGGCAACCATCAAGCTAGAGCCAAGCAACCAGAACATGAAAACAGCTAAAGATATCAAATCAGGGAAAGAACAACCAAGGCAATCCCACGTAACGTAAAGAAAAATGGACATGAAAGTAGGATCATCATCAATGCGCACAATCGTGCTAATGCCATAATGCCATATTTAGCATGCTATGATGCCAAAATGCCAAATTTAGCATACTAGTTTTATGCCGTGTTCCAATGCTATACATGCTCAACAAAAGATATTTCAATTTCTTAAGCAACTAGTTTCTACTTGCAAAATTGAAATTTTAGCCATACGCTATAATTTTGAGTTCTTTCTTTCAAAATTTGAGACCAAAGATCGAGTGGACAAAAATTTATTCTACATTTAGCATATCATCGGAGAGCAAATGAGCAAAACATTGTTTACATGCTAAATTTTATCTTCAGCACGAGACATAGTGTACCTCCATTGGTGCTGCTCCAAAACATGTTAATTTTGGTCTGTACAGTGGACAGATATATTCACAAACATTACAACAACTTGATATGTAACTACATCATTTGTCAACTAAAACATCACTCATGTTTAGCAATGTCTCTGAACATACGTTTGGTTTTGGTTTTGGTTCGCGCTTACATGAAACAACATGCCAAACCAACTTTTACATAAACAACTAACTGAAAGTCGACGTTCAAGGACAACCCATCTTCCAAATTTTGAATGAACTACAAATTGCTAGGAGATTAAAGAAAGAAAAAAAAATGCAATCATCACAGACTAATTTAAAAAAATGCATGTACCTCACATAAGAGTGTGGCAAAAAATCGAAACTTTTTTCTGCATCAAAATCTACTTTCCCATTTTCCATCTCCTATTCAAATTGTTGTTACCAAAACAGCAATTCAAATAAACGACATTTCACAAATTATACTCACCTTACAAACTAAACACTACCGAGAACTATCACATATATATATATATATATATCTTATTATAGTTTACCTACAATGTAATCAAAACCACTAAACCAAAACACAGAAGAAAGTAGGGAAGAATTGAAGGAAACAAAAAGCTCAAAAATTTAATGGAGAACCAACCAGTTTTGCAACTTCATCAAGAAACTTCAGACGCC
Organism: Ficus microcarpa; assembly: GCA_025413485.1. Classification (NCBI taxonomy): domain Eukaryota; kingdom Viridiplantae; phylum Streptophyta; class Magnoliopsida; order Rosales; family Moraceae; genus Ficus; species Ficus microcarpa. The sequence continues at coordinate 33,694,578 of CM046387.1, forward strand.
ACTCTTCTCCCTATCCACCTTCTGCGCGAAGAGCTTCGTCGCAAACATGTTGTCGTCGAAGTACTCTCTGTACGGATGGTTCTTCGGCACAAGCCTCCTGAACTTGTCGAACTGCTTCTCGGCCTCGTTGTTCTTCCTCAACAGAGTGTAGATGATTCCTTGGCACAAGTACGGCCTGAAATCCCTCGGCTCGTCCTTGGCGAGCTCCTGGTAAAGCTTCAGCGCATCGGAGTAATTCGACTCCATAACCCTAATTTGCGCGATCAGGAGCTTGAAATCCCTAACTTCCGACTTGTTCCTCTGCTTCTCGCACATCTTCATCGCCTCCTCGACTCTCTTCACCACATCCTTGAGATTCTCCCCCGATTGCGACGTCGCCATTACCAGGCCGTGATACGCCTCCACGCGGAGAGGATCCTTCTCGAGAATCGCCTCGAACTCGCGCCTCGCGAGCTCCAGCTCACCGCTGTAGCTATGGATGTTGGCCTTCAGCAGCGACCATTCGAACTCCTCTGGCTCCACCTCGATGAGCCGGTCCAGCACCCGGACCGCCTCGTCCAGCTTGTTCGCCTTGATCTTGGCCTCCATGAGCGACCGGAGCGCTTCGACATCGTCGGGATCGCGGCTCACTTGCTCCTCCGAGAGTCTCTCCTGATCGTCGGCGTTCTCGGACGATGTCGATGACGACGACGATTCTTCGACGCGCTCCTCCGCCGTGGACGCCGGCGGCCGGGCGGCGATAGCGGACATGCGGTGGAAGCGGGTGAGGAAGAAGGCGGTGGTGGCAACGGCAGTGGCGGCGGCCACAGCGGCGGTTTTGAGGAGCGAGGGTTTGGGGGTTGGGAACTGGAATTGGCTTTGATGGAGAGGGGCTTGAGAGGCGGTGGGGCCCGGAGAGGGGAAATGATGGGTTTGGGGAAAGACGGACGGTGGGGATTGAGCGAGAGGTGGAGGGGTTGATGAGGGTGATGCAGCTTAAGCTGAGCAAGCGACTCCATCTCTGGAGAGAGAGAGGGAGGGTTTTAGAGAGGGGGGGGGGGGGGGGGAGGGTTTTGGGGGAGTTATATTTACAGTGAAGAGGAGAAGGGGGAACAGAGAACTTCAAATATCATGAGAATGCGCTGTTTCTATCCGTTTAGTGACGGCCCGGCTCGGCCCAAAAATCACCATGGACTCGGATAAATTTTGGGCCAAGAGTTCCTTATGGTCTGGGCCTTCTATGGTTTCTCATTCTTGAAAGGGATGTCAACAGGGAAAGGCGCATCCCCGTCCCCAGCTCTTAAAACCATCCCCATCTTAAAACAGTCAGGGTCGGGGCGGAGATTTCCCCATCCTATTGCCCATTTAATATAAATTAGAAATTCACTACAAATTTAGACAAAAATAAAAAGTTTCACAAAATAAATCAAATTCTAAACAAATACAAACTATGTCTGTTGAAGCCACACAATGTTCATATGAAAAAAGGTACGACAACTTGGGAAAAAAATAAAAAATAAAAAACACGTACTGACAACTAGCATAAGCCAATCAAGGTAACTAATTAATAATCAACTTTTTATTTTTTTTAGTTAGAAAATATAATTGGTAATTACCTTTTTTAACTAAGCAATCTAATTAAATTATATATGATACATGCATATCGGAACGGAGACAGTTGTGAGGTACTTCCCCATCCATACCCTGCTTCCAATTTGATGAAATGAATTCGTTCCATCCTTGAATATTGTTCCCCCATCCCCGTTCAATTCAAATTCAAAGCCCTGCGGGACCCATTTGGAATATTACCATCCCTATTTCTCTCTAAACCAAACCATTTTTTTAATGAGTAATTTTTAGAAATAACATTAAAGACCTTTTTTTTTTTTTTTTTTTAATATTTCTCTCACGGATTTTAAAATGGAAGAGTTCTTCATACATATGGACTTGGTCAACGTTAGAGAAGTCTTAAACACAAATTAAGTGTGTCATAAGTTTAAAGACATATAAAAGTTATGTTATACAACCTAATTTTACTTAATTATATTTGAGGAAACATTCACCTTCTATTCACATATTCGGATTTGTGTCGTTCTTAATTAAACCTTAAAATGCAAACAAGTAAGCATGAATAAGAGTATATAAACCCGCACCATCTAGGAATGGATTTTCAAATGTGGCCCCACTCAAAAGTTTTTTTTTTTTTTTTCTCTTCAAATGTGCCTATAACACTAAACTTAATTTTATATTAAACTTTTTATCTTATAAAGTTATCAATTTTAAAAATTTTTCCCTCATGTGTGCCGTCACTAAGAAAAATTTTTGGATCTATCGCTGGTCTCATCCCCAACATAGGTGTTAAGTTTGGCCCTTGTTCCCACTTTCATCCTAATATAACATCTCCATACTAGCTTTATTCAAGACGGGACAAGTAGTGTGAATAAGAATGTCATCCCTACCATAATTCTAAGAATATTTAAATATATATAAACCTTTCATTAGAGGGGCATATTCTCTCTCTATTAAAATCTCTCTCTTTCTCTCTCTCAATTAAAATCTCGACTTGATTATTGTTGTTAGAAAAATTTGCAATTCTAAAGACAAATCTTAACAAAGCCTAAATTTTGAGGAGAAACTTTCAAAATATGTTAATTTTCATTTTCCTGCGTCTGTTTTAGTTTTGTACTCTTTTTTTTGGTATTTAAAATGTCTTAAAATTATGCTTAGACTTTCAATTCCATGCTGTTGTTTGTGATATATACAAACAATGTGATATATATACATATATATATATATATATACAGACATACATATGTGTGTGTGTGTGTGTGTGTGTGTGGAAGGGGTATGGATGAAGAAACATCACAGAATCCTGCCATGTTGTATTAAGACATACTTGGGTCATTTGATTTCTACCTCCAAGTGGTCAGGGTGTGTAATTATTGTACATACTTTCTCCAAGTGGTCAGGGTGTGTAATTGTCGTACATACTTTCAACGGGAGAGGAAGAAGAAAACGAGAAATTGAAAATAATATCAGAACAATAATATGACAACTTTTTATTTTTATTTTTATTTTACTTCCACAATTATCGGACTTGCATAATGAAAAGAAAGCCCATTTTTTAAAAAATATAATAAAAAGGAGAAAAGAGTTGAAAAGATTTTGGCATTTTTCTTTTTCATTTTCTTCTCACATATACATGGTACGTTATAAAACAAAAACAAAATGAAAAATATATCAATATCATGTTAGTCGACCATTATTTAATCCAATTTAGAAACTTACAGGTATGATTTGAAACTGAGAATCCACAATTGAAACAAAATGGAGTTATTAGTTAAATAAATTTCATAAATTTTATGAACCCCAAATTTCACTTTGTATCATCCTTTTTTCTACAACTTTGAAATTATATCAAACTTCATAATTTGTTAGTTAAAAGTCATACATTTAGCATAACAAGGCATTATTTGATACTTGAATTGCATATTTTTTCAATATTTGGAACAATTTTCAAGGCTATTTTCAATACGCACACACTTTTCCACATTCGGCATTTGAGATGAAACTATGTCAAGAGAGTTTGGCTCAAATTTATTGACATTTTGTGGAGTAAGATTTTTAATAAAATTAATATCATAATCTATATATAATGACTATGAGATGAGAATAGTGCTTCATTCTTGCTAGAATCTTTTGTTTTGTTTTGTCATGTCATTTTGTTTTTTGTTTTGAAAAGTTTCAAGATATAGTGCTCTCTAGATTGAATTTATTTTATTCGACTTGTTTTTTTTAATATATTTTTTAATTTGACAATGAAGAGATTTGAATTTAAAAATCTCATTATAAAAAAGGTGTGAAATTATTGCTATATTAAATTTGTAACTTGGTTGAGTATTATTGTTAAAGAAGAGAGTTTTCTTTACACTCTATTTGCCAACTATAACTGATCAATCATGAGGAATCTTTGAAGCATTCATTCCTTGAATTAATGCAGTTTTCCTGTAGAATTTGGAATGAATTAGCTTTCCATTACGTATTTGGGAAAGAAATTTTCTTGTCAAAATGGATTGGAGGCCATGGAAGCTGGAATAAAGTTTTAACATATTGGATTATCTCTGTATTTGTTTGAAAAGTCAATACAAATGGGGCTCTATATTTGGCTCTAACTCAAGTTGATCGAGGTAATATTTTTCACAATTGTATGTTTCTTTGGGTTTTAATCTTGTTTTAGAGACAGTTAATTAACCAATTGTTCGCATTGCTTTGGAAAAAAGATGAAAGAATTTTTAGTCAGAAATTGATATATATATATATTTTTTGTTGTGTGCGATAACTAATCAATGTTTAAAATGATAGAAACCTTATTAGGACTAGCTCAACGGACGAAAGGGAGGGAGTTTGGGTATTAGTTTCCAGATTCAAAATCTGAAAATGGTTTTCATTACTCTTATTTTTTAATAAGCGAGATTCAAGATGGAAAATAGAAAGAAAGTTGGAATTAGGGATCCAGTTTTGACATATAGAAAATGGTAAAATGACAATATTTATATTAACTTGGTGAGAATATTAAGGATAAGAGGAGAAAGAAAAAGGAAGCGGATAAGAAAATTTTAATTATTAACCGACGGAATTTTGAGTGAAAAATCTTAAACTAAATACAATGACTAATTTTATTTTAATCCTCATTTTCAAGCAAAATAATATGAGAATAAAATTACAATTTTCAAGAATGGGCAAAAAGAAAGGAAGAGGAAGAAGAAGAAGAAGAAGAAGCTCTCGTTTTCTTTTCTTTCAATCTACTGAACAACTTAATGAAAAACTAATAAATTTTTTATTTATTCTAATATAATATTTATTTCAAACATATTTTCTTTCCATTCTTTTTCTCTCCTTCTTATAATCAAACTGAGTGTAAAATTACATAAAAACACAAAGCCACTATGATGTTCTAGTGCTTCATCTTTTAATTGATTATTTCATGTCTTATAATAAACCTTCGTTAATTAGAAATTATAAATAATTATGACGCAATAATATTACATGAAATTGGTTGTTATAAAGAACATAGTATCCAAGTAAACCGCAAAGTAGACCCAACATGTACTTAGCTAAAAGTGCTAGACGGAGACAATTCAAAATGGTCCACGTTTATTTGCTTTCTACTTGTTTCCCTTTCAATTTTTCTAATCATCTCCATTTATTACTCGCCAAATAAAATTCAAATTAAAGCCCCAAAAAAAAAAAAAAAAAGAATTAAAAGAAAAGGAAAGATGGCAAAACTTGTAACTGCGAATATATATATGAGCAGTTGCAATAATGAAAGAGGAATACAAAGGAGCCTGCCACGTGTTCGCCACGTGTTTCCATGCATGAGCCCCATTCCCACACGTTACCATTACTCGTCACACTTCCCAACCCGACCACGATGATCCAATCACCATCATCGATCAATATTCAAATTAATTCTTCGGTATTCGTAAATACTAAAAATAGATAATTTAATAAAAACCTATATTTGCTACGTTATTTTCCATAAGCATACTTGGTTGGTGAGGAATGAATCACAAATTATATCATAGAGATGATTGGGTAGCTGCAGCTGGCTTCTTGATCGTGATTGGTGGTGATCTGATTTGCTGTTTAAATGACTGTTTTTTAAATTTATTTTTTAATATATATTTTTTTAAATATGTATAGAATTAGAATGTTGTGGAGGCTAATTTGGCTTGTTATTTGCGTCTGCTGTTTCGGTGGAAGAAGCTGCATCTGCAGCTTTCTCCTTCCTTCTCAACGCGTACGCTTCAAAGAACTCCTTGTTCTCCTTCTCTAGCTCCTTCCACACTGTTTTGTTATATATATATATATATATATATATTTTTTGTTATGCATATATATAAAATAATAATTAGCTCAATATTAAGAATTTAATTTGGATTTTAGCCTTTTTCCTAGCTATATTGATTGCATAGATCACCACGCCTATATATATATATATATATATATATATATATTTTAAGTGAAAAAAAAGAAACAGGTGATATATAGGATCACCGGCCACGCCTATATATAAACATATTTAATTTCAACCACATCATATGTAAATCTATATGTATATATAGCCATAGAGCACACATATATAAGCATGCATGTAGAAGAGAAGAGAAGGAGAGATGAGAGATGGACCTGTGGAGGTAATGACGGGTTTAATATTTGCATGCTTAGAGAGGGCTTCCATGCACTCTTCCTTGCTCATGTTGAACACCATGCACTCTTCTATCAAGTGGTGCACCTTCACAACATATATTTTTATATTTATATATATATATATATATATGTGGGTGTGTGTGTGCGTGTGTACAACAAAACCATGGTATTTAGTACTTGATCATGAATATCATTATTTAAAACAAAAATTACTTGACGAATATCAAACCAAAGTTAACTCTTTTATGATCACTACACACACACACACATAAGAAATTGGAGCTATATATAGAGCTAGCTTACCAGGTGAATATAAGAAGCAGATGAGTCCCCCATGTTTTATATTATATATACTCTCTGTGTATATGTGTGTGTGTGTGTACTAGATCACTCTATGGGCGTGTGTGAGTGGGTGGGTGATTTTGTTATATGGTAGCAAAAGGAGGAGTGGCTTGAAGAAGATTTGAAGATCAAATCAAAGGAAGTATAAGAAAAGATCAAAGAGGAGGGCAAAGAGAGAGGAAAGTAGAAAAGAAGAAAGTAGGAAGATCCAGAAAGAGAGCGAGAGAGAGCCAAAAAGGTGTTTAAGTGAATCGGTCAAAAAGGAGGTTATATATATAAATATATAAATACATATAGAGTTGTTAAAAAAAAAAAAAGTTAAGCACGGTATCAATTTTAATATTAATTTATATAATATATGAGCTTTCAATTTTTCTTATAAATAATTATTTAATGTATTATTATGTCAATAGATTGTATTAAATAATAAAAGAACAACTTATTATTATAAAAATTAATGCTTTAAAATTGAAATTAAAATTAATGTATATAATTATTCTTGCAGAATGATAAAGGCCAATGTACCACCAACCCCAACACTGTGATGTGGGGTATTTTGGAAATTAATTAATTAATAAATAAATAGGAGAGAAAGAGGCAGGTGATTGTATGTTATGTCACGAAGTGGCGTGGGGTGGGGTGGGGTCCAGTATCCCACGTGGGAGGAGGACGATGATTGGTTGGGAGGGGATTAGAGGAGATTCTTTAAGCAGCCCTTGTCTGTGTCCTACGTGGCCACTGTGCCTCTCTCCACGTGAAGTGTGGGCTCCACCCTCCCCTCTCTCTTTCGTCATTTTTCTTGTACGGGGTTTTCTTTCGTCTCTCCCTCCGATGTGAGATCACGTCGACATAATACAAAGCGTCTCTAATCGATGAATAAAATGAGATATTATTTCTAGGAATTCAAAATATGCAGTTTCTGATTGATAAATTTGATAAATTAGTTAGATATAAAATTTTTAAATTAAAATTGATTGATTTTTTAAAAATTAAATATAAATATTATTAATTTTTTATAAAAAGATAAAAATTAAGATAAAAAATATAATTTAATCAGAATTAAACTAATTAGATTTTTAGTTCAGTAACATACACTAAAAATCTAATTATTTTTTTAAATATCTCTTTATTTTATTTTGTAATCTATAAATATTCCTCTCTCTTTTTTTTTCTTTTTGGTTTCTTCTCCCAACTGCATGAATGAATAAATAAAATAACATTTCTGAATCTAATATATTCGTCTAATATATTATAGACGAATCCCTTTCATTACGGTAAAGTTAGATATGCCTCTTATTTTATATTCTTTACCCCCCCCCCCCCCCCAAAAAAAAAAAAAAAACACCCCATCACTCAATTATAAATCTACAGATGTAGTCTAACTCTATGGTCATTTTAAAAGGACTATATGTATAACAATGTAAAATATAAAAGTGAGAAACTTAAATCTTTAAAATATTAATATTAGAAGAATATAACATCAAGAAATTTAATCACCCCATATTGTTATTATAGACTTTCAATATTGAAGCTATATTAAATATAATATAATATAATATTTATTTTGTTCATTATAAGTATGGTCCTCCAGACAAGATATGACAACCAAAGTCATATAAATACAATAAATAATAATAATTAAATAAGACATAAAATTCAGGACAATATTTTGAAAGAGAGCCATGTCCCTTGAGACAGAGCCACCCACACACTCCTTCAACAGGAACCTAGGGCCCACTGCCACGTAGGACATGTGCAACCAAACTAGTTGGATCAATTAACCAACCGCCTCTTGTGCTGCCGTGACGTCCTCTCTCTCATTTCTCGTTTGGGTTCTGGTCAACTCATTACCATTGGCTTGTGGTCAACTTTTTAAGCTCTCAAATTATAGAAAAAGAAAAACAAGGTTTCAAGAGATTAAGCAGTTCAAGTGAAAGTTTATTATTAGACGAGTACCACTAGAATGGCGTGGAAACTAACTTTCAAGACTCGAGAGAACCAATGTCAAACTTATATTTTTTTTATGGGAAACACTAGACAGACATATTTCTGATAACAATTTTTATATAATTTGGAAGGTAGAGATACAATGCTGTCATCAGAAAAGATTGTTTCATTTATTTAGTAGGAAAGGTTAAAGGAGGGCATATATTAGATGTTAGGTTCAAAATTTCTCAAAAAACTCTATTTTTGAACTCTCGGGTTGAATATTTTTCAACGAACTTTAATTTTGAACGTTCAATTTGAACCCCGCTAGCTAGGACTAGCTCAATGCTCTCACGATCGAAAATTGCAAATGTTTTAATTTATCTTTAGTATATTGAAGTTATCCACTTAATTAGACTAAGGTGTTAATTAAACTACTCTATCATTCCGAATTATTGAAGGAAGCGAAATCATTGTACATCTACAATTATTCCTCTCATTCCTGTTATAAATTACATCTCTCGACAAAATAAGAAATGCGATTTTTCTTATATATCTTTATTTTCTTCCATACCAAACACCATAATATATAGCAAAAGACCTCTCCCTCTTAATCCATTTCCCTCACACAGTTTATATACCTTTTCTCACTCCTGTTTGTTTTTTTGTTTTCCTCTCTCCAACCAAAAAATTATTAAATAAAATAAAAATAAAAATGAAAAAAAAGCCAAAAACTTTACTAGATTGATTCCCTTTAATCATGTGTTTGATTTAACTGATGACCTACCAAAGCCAGTGAGTTATACTTTAGTTACTGTGTGCGTCATTTTTGCTTGTCTTGATGCGGTCAATTTCATGATCAATCTTATTCTAGTTCATGAGTACGCTGTCTCGGTGCTCTTTGTTCTGCTCGTGTTAGATACAGTAGTGATGGTTGTGATTCGAATATTTACGACGTGAAAAACGTGACTCAAACAGAATATTTTTGACTAATCAACTGAACATTAAATTATAATGAAAATGAAGGACGGATCTTTAAGTTTCTCCACTTTCAGGGGCAAGACATTCTAAAGGTGTAAGTCATTAAGAGTCTACAGTGTCAAGCCAAATGGAAATGCCAGTGGTGTTGATTGCTTGGGTAGTTTGGGTATGATCTCAGCCCCAAAGAATAGCCAACTTCTCACTGCGGTGCTTCATGAAGTCAGTTGGAAAGATGCCTTCGAGGGAAATGTGGAAATTGGAATTTGTGGTGATTCGAATATCTGACATGGGAAACTTAATTCAAATTACTCGATTCAAATAACTGAATACAGAATCGACATGAAATTATCTCAATCGGTTAAATTAATATTGATTGTAATAACATCATTTTGAATAGCATTTTCACTTAATATGTGAAAGCCTGCATTCATTTAAAAACAGACATGACAATTATTATAGTCCAAGATAACAAATTTTTTTTTTTTTTTTTCCTGTTGTACCATTCCAAATGTCAGCAATGGATTGAAAAGGTGTAATAGTAACATGTGATGACAAATTTTATTGATTTTACGTCTATTTAACCTCAACGTGGATATTATGTTGAATAACTGTCATGTTAAAAATAATTGTCCTTTTTAAATTGCGGCTCTTAAATGATGATTGGACAAGGAATTGGAATGCCTAAACAGTCATACACATAAATGGTGCATATCCCCTAGTAACCCAAAGTCGTACACACATAGTAGCAAGTAGAAGTCCTCTTGCTCAAATATTTTTGGTCTTATTATTCAACTCTCATTAGTTACAATGCATGTGTACCTTCCCCTCTCTCTCTCTCTCTCTCTTTTGGGGGGGGGGTCCCGATTGTGGCAACAAGTTAAAGGAAAATACCTTCGACAGTACTTTAAATAATAAAAGGAAATACATTGTATATATATATTTATTTAATTTTTTACTATATATATTTTGGATTCAAACTTAATATTTAAGGTTAGAATTAAGTATAATATTACTATTAGATTATATATACAATCACCATGTCAATTTTTATTATTGATAGAGTGAAAAATATACATAAATATTTGTGTGCGTATAGATTCCGGATCAGTTTGGGGCAAGTAAGTTGGGATTTATTGGAAGAAAAATGTCCTCGTTTCCCAAACTGTACAGTTGAATATCAATCAATCAACATAATAAAAAACAGGTAACAAGCCACATGTGCCAGCACAAAAAAAAAAAAAAAAAATCAATTATTTAACCTAAATATAGGTAAAATATTGGATTCTCTGGCTTTCGTAACCGGTAACCCTCCATTAAGAAAAGTTGAACATAATATTATACTTAATTATATATGGAGAATTCTCTGTAGAGATATTTTAAAAAAAAAAAAGACAAACTGTGTAAACCGACTGGCTGGCTAAAATTAAACTCATTAATGTGATATGATAAATTGGAATACCCTATAACTCTGGATTGTTATTGATATTTTTGTTATTATTCTAATGTGATATATATATATATATAATAAATCAAAATTGCCCCGACATGCACGCAACAAAGATATTTTCCCCTAATAATTGCTTGGATTGTTTTCTAAAGTAAGCATATTTATTTGTTCCCTCTTATTTCCGGATTTTTTTTCTCACTAGTGTATATTTTCTCTTCCAAGCACAAAAAAAAAAAAAAAAAAAAAAAAAAAAGTGCACAAATTAGTTTTTAGGGAAGAACATAAAAAGAATGTTTGCATCATAATATTTGAGATAGGAAGAATAGAGTGTCCTAATAAAGTAAGTAAATTAAAAATACACAGTGATCATATATCTGTACTACAACCTGTCATTCCTCTATTTCCGTTTGTCATTCTATTATGATTGCTTTGTTTTCAAAACAAAAATGTAGATTTTTTTTTTCCCTTTAACATTTAGATGGCAATTCATTGAATCCACGATAGATATTCAAAAAGGAAAAGACATTAATCTTATCTCACATAATAGAGATTGGATAAGATGAAAATTAAATTTGATCGAAAAGTATATTGATTATGTTGAGGTAAAAAAAAAAGTTTGTCGTGGTAAGAATAAGACATATATATTAGTTTATCGACTTATGAAATTGGCATCAATCATACATGTTGGTTCTATTAATGTGGATACGTTTTATTTATTTTATTTATTATTATTTTTTTTTGAAGAATCGACTATGCAATCAAATTGGAAACCCATGGATAAATGTCTATTTAATTTTACTTGTCGAAAAAGATTCCTCAAGAAGCGTGATAACTAAATTATTTTATGAATATTTTTAAGGCATTAAAACCTAGTGAAAACTAATAATAGTATTTTGACAATTTTTAATGTCGATCAAATACTTATTGTAATTATTAATTTTTATGATTAAAATTTCCGGCTTGGTCACGCCATTAGAAATGATTTAATCCCCCTTTCAATCTTTTTTTCCTTCTTATTTACCCATGCTATGCATATATACCAGTGTATACATAGAAAATTGCATAAAGCCCTGCCTGAAAAAATGAAAAACTTAGGCTCCGTTTCATTCGTTAGTTCGTTTCAAACTAAAATGTATTTTTTCATCTTAGTTTTTGTTTTTTTCTGAAAAAGTTTTTTGTCTTTTATGAAAAAGTTTTTTTGTCTTTTCAAAAAAGTCAATAAAAATTACAAAACTTAAAATTTCCAACTCAAACTCATTCACCAAACGGATCCTTAACTTTTCGTTACTCCCTGAGTGTGTGTGTGTTTTTATTTTTTTCCCTCCCTATAATGTTATAACATTATTTAGTGCAATAATTCGATGTATAGTATGACGATGACACGATCCCTTGTTTATAACTCAAACTCATTCACCAAACGGATCCTTAACTTTTCGTTACTCCCTAAGTGTGTGTGTTTTTATGTTTTTCCCTCCCTGTAATGTTATAACATTATTTAGTGCAATAATTCGATGTATAGTATGACAATGACACGATCCCTTGTTTCTAGGGACATTATCACTTACTACAATTTGATTTGATCATATTCTTATATCTTAATAGATTATTTAAAAAAAAAATTAACTTGATCTTGTTTAAGTTCTTATCCGTCTTTCTCTCTCAGGATCTCAGCCGCAATGCTTTCAAAGTAATTCCTTGTCACCTTTTATTATTATTATTATTATTATTATTATTTTGGAGTGAAATTTCCTTCTCAAACTAATTAACCACCACTTAAAAATAAGTAATCACCTGGACATTATTATTTTCCATTGAAAAAGAAAAAGCTTGATATTGTTGCGTGCCAGCGTGTATGTCATGATTCTCATCCGACTCTTATCCCGTCCTAATTGCACTACAATCTTCTTCCACTTTCTTTTTGATTATTTTGTTTCTCTTGCTTATTTATTTATTTATTTATTTATTTATTATTATTTGCAACTAAAGGGTGACTAAGAGGAAGGATATATCTCCTCAATGGTAACTTGAAACTCCCTTCTCATTTTGTCTGTTTGCCAGCCAAAATACAAGACACACCTTGCACTACCTTATGTAGGCATGTGATTGTCCTACTAATTAGCTATAAACAGGACAAAAATCATTTAAAAAGGCACTTTTCTTATTTTTGGCGTCTCATCCCCATATCAACCTTTTTTATCGTTTGTGATGCCATGCGATCTTGCTGAGTTGATTGAGAGGACTCCTGCCGGCAGATTTCCCTATTAAACTTTGACGGTGAATGGATTCAAACTCCATCTGTAATCATGCATTGAATTATGGCTAGACACCAGCAACACCCTTCAGAAAATAGAAACAAAGGGCAAACAAAAAAAAAAACAAAAAAAAAAGGAATGAAAGTTGACATTTCATGGGGAATTTTCTATCACACACCATTACAGATGATCCAATTTTCTTTCCTCTCATCTCACAAAATGAATAAGAAATCATGACTAATACAACGTGGATGATTCCTCCCAATCCCAAGGGCATGGAAACTAGAAGAGCAAAATGAGAGGGCTGGTGGAGATATATATATATATATGTGTGTCTGTATGTATGTAAAATTACTATACAGAAGCCATCTTACACTTGGAATGAAATATATTGGTGCAAGCACGAGAAACCGCAAAACCCATAAAAATAATAAAAAATAAAAAATAAAAAAGAACTTTCCCACTTTAGTGGGTAGCTAATGCTTTGATCTCAGTATTCTCATTTAGAGGTGGCAACCACCTCTTCTCATGTCTCGCGTGAAAAACGGATGTCTCAGTGCTTCCCTTGCCTTGAGTCGCTCAGCCGGATCATACCGAAGTAGCCCTTGCACAAGATCAATCAAGTCGCCGGCAGAATGATCCACATGCTGCATTATTAGGTTCTGCAACAGGAAGTTTTAAAGTTAACGAGACTTTCACTAGTGCTATGTTGAACGACAGAATGAAGGACGTGAAATTTAAATGGAATTACCGGTAAACGAGGCAATTTCCAGACTGCCCTCATGCTCTCTCTCGAAGTTGCACTGTCAGGCCAATCCAACCGTGTGCCTCGCCTGAAATATTTCTCAGCATGGCGGCTGCAATAGCAAAGGTCAAGTTCAAGCGCTCCACATAAAGAACCTCTTATGAAAAACGGAAGCAGCCAAAAATCAAAGAGTACAAGCAAGAAGTGCTCTTACTCGGCCCTGAGCACCATGTGTTGGGGTAGCAGCCCCAAAACCCTCTCCATCATGGCAAGATGTTCCAGGTTTTCGTGCGTCTGAAAAAGGGCCTCTCCCTGTTCAAAATAGAAGAAATTAATCATTTACCAATATTCCACGTCAATTAGGGAGACCCGACAGATGGGTGCAAATAATTGAAATTTCGCACTAAAACATGTAAATTTGTTTAAGCTCAAATCCTTTACAGCAATATTCGTCCGTGTCATTAAAGGTGAATGATCATATTGAATCGGTGGACATTCAACTAAACTTGGTCTTCGTTTATACAATCAAAACAGTAAATAACAACAGAAATTCGATATGTCAAGAAATCAGTTGTAGATCATTGGGACCGAATACTCACAGAGCAGAGCTCAACAAGTATGCAACCCACGCTCCATAAATCACAGGGATAGTTCCATCCAAGGCCTACAGAAAACATAAAAAAGTTGAACTTCATGAGATGAGACTTGTATATAATACCCGAACAGGAGTTTTACGGACTGAAACAATACTTACCCAATATAACCTCAGGAGCACGGTAGTGACGCGTGGACACTACATAGCTATGATCCTGATGTTCAAATGTTGTACTCCCAAAATCAATAAGTTTTATGGCACTTGACTTTGGCAAATTCTTGAAATAGGAACCATCTTTATTGGACCTCGATAGAAACTTCATTGCAAACAAAACAGAACAGGAAATAGAAAACATCAACATTTTAAATTTTACCTACACGAAACATTAAAAGATTCCTATAACTCTCATAGTCCCGCTAGTTACCAACAAGGATACATGATAAATCATAAAATTAAAAAAAAAATGACAAAGTTACTAGATGTTAGACATTTAAATGTATGACATAAGTATGATAATATGCCAGTAGAAGAAGTGGAAGTAAAGGGGGGGAAAGTTGTACCTTGTAGTCAGGAACCTTTATGTACTCTGCGGAAACTAGAAGAATATTTTCTGGCTTCAAATCAGTGTGAATGAGGCGTAAATCATGCATAACTGCCAAGGAAAACGACTCAACAAGTCAGAAAATCGAATTAATTTTCATTACCATTAGCAATACACGCTTGTAGAAACAAAATTTTAAATTGCATTTAAAGCTGAATTCGTGAAAATGTTGTATTTTAGAATTGGAGAAACAACTGGTATGGAAATAAAACACATATACTGAATCTCAGCTTTCCTTTTAAGTTGTTTGAGCAACAAGCAGGAATTAGGTTTTCCTACATTATTGTGCTTATTATAAGTATTAATTTGAAAGAATTTAGATATGATGGTGCAAGAATTGTCCACACACATGCTACAGACTCCAAAATTTGCCTTGCAAGCTCCCGAACAAGATCAATGGGAAAAGAACGATAGCTGTTTTTGCGAAGAAAATCGTATAAGCTTGGTCCAAGCTTCTCAAATACCTGTTGAAACCATTTAAATTCATCCGCAAGTTTTTTTTTGACTTCCAGAATATTCAGGCATGAGGGTACGTAGAACATCCCCTCAAATGAATCAAATCAGAAGTACCAACAGATACTTACAATACAAATATGATTACGATAGTCAAACCAATTCCGTATTTGCACACAACTGCAAAGAATAAAACCGCTTATCCCAACATCGACTATAAATTACAAACAACAAGTGAAAACAAAGAGAATAAAGCAAGCTTACCGAGTGCCACCAACATCATGTCTAGCGAGCCTTTGCAGGACGTCAATTTCAATCATGGCCGCTTCGCGATACTTGTGTATGGAACGAACAATTTTAATAGCAACAACCTCTTTCTTTTCATTGTCAAGACATTCCAGCACTTGCCCAAAAGTCCCTGTAAAAGTTCCATCCAAGAAACTGCAATTAATCTAGGTTACCCAATTCTATCCATTCAAACCCCAGTACATTGATATGTCAACATAAAAGAAAGAACCCCTTTTGACATGAAAGGATATTTGCACCGCAGATGCATGAAAATACCAACCTTCTCCCATTTTGCTGAGAATCCTGTCTGCAAGTATGACAAAAAAATGGAACATCAAACAAATCATGAGTATCGCAATCAGACAGAAAAAGAAACAATATATATATATACATGTATGTATTGACACATGAAGAAATGAACCAAAGTCCGAAATTGTAGAAAAAACTCACAACGTGGGGTCAAATTTTCTCCAATGGCGAACACATAATGACCATCCTTATCATCAGGTCGCCAAGGAGGGGAACCATTACGAGGCATTTCCCTGTAAAACATTGATGAATACGTGTAATTCGGCATCGTTCCATTCCCGAACTCTTGCCCGCAGTATATCGCCGGAAGGACCTGGCTTAATGTTTTTGTATTGTTACACACTCGAACTACAATTCAAATCTCCCATAAATTTCAGATCAATCCTAAAGCTTTAATTCATTTTCAACTCCTCTCTGAGCTAAAATTCTCAAAATACATAATAAAATTAACAACAAATATTGAATAAAATTTTTGTACTAATACAGTAAAGATCTAATTTTTATTCATCAGAAACATATTACAAATGACTACACGAATCTCAGGATATGAAATTGAGGATAAATAACTAAAAAGAATTACACAGTTCATAAAATATAAAATTTCCTGTAAATTTCATATCATTTCCTTCCGATTTACACTTAAGGTTCCGTTTCGAAATCACAAACTAATATCATCAATGTGTTTTCTTCTGAAACAAAGTTTCAATTTTTATTTTTTCAGAAACGTACAAAAGATGAAATTCAGGAAAATTAACCAGGAAAAAAAAATAAAAATTAGACGATTGCATGCAGAGAGAGAGAGAGAGAGAGAGAGAGAGACCTTGGGAGGGGGAAGAGGAGGAGGCATGTCCCAAGTGAGACGAGGTCTCTTCCTCGGACGCTTGTCCATGTTCTTGTGAGGGAATTCCATTATCCTCTGCGTCTCCATTCTCTCTATTTTAGCTTATTTTAAGAGAAAATTTCAGAGAATTCGAGAGCCAAATTGAGCCTTTGAGAATGGAAAATTGACGAGACAAGGAGAATCCTTAACGAAAAAAATGAAAAATTTTAGGAGCTGAGCTGAGCTGAGAAGAGAAGCAACTGGCAAGCCCTAATCTCGGAGCGAGCGAGATCTGGGAAGAAGGAGGAGGGAAAGGAGGAGGAGGAGAAGAAGGAGAAGGTAAAGGCAACGGCGGAGGAGGAGCTAAGCTAACCCTGGTTAGGACTTAACCACAAAGGGAGAGGCGCGTTTCTAACCATGGTTAAGCATGGGTTAGGGAAAGACAGAGTGAAGAGTGGGTCCTACTTTTTCTTTTTCTTTTTATTTTTTGGTTGAAAAAAAGAATAAATTGTTTGTTTCACATTGGATGGAGGAAAAGCCCGTGGCTAAGTTTGGCTGTCTGTTTAATTTGTTGCCACGTTTTCACGCGTAAATTTCAGGTAGAACTTATTTTATATACGTATTAGCAGAGTTAATTTTTAAACTATTAAATTATAATCATACGAGTGAGATACTAGTTTATATAATAATTATAGTATATCTTATCTCATAATAATATAAATTAAGAAATTAAAAAATAAAATAAAAAAAGAAATTGAAAAACAAAAATCAACTTGCTCCCCCTAAGGCTCGACATCAGAAAAGGGGGAAGGGGTGGGGGACTTGTGACCGGTTTTTGAGTGGGCGTGTGGGCAATCAGGGTAAGGGGGTTCTGTAGTCTAGGAGGGGCTGCTGGAGGTCGAGGGGGCACGCAAATCTAGTGCGGGTTGGGGGGGCTCATTGCCGAGGTCTTGGGGGGGTGTCAGGGTCTGGGTGCAAGGGAAGGGAACTCGATATCACAGGGGGCTAAGTCGTGCCGATTTGCCGTAAATCGTGGCGGGGCTGTTGATGGGTCTAGGGGGATCTAGATAGGTCTCAACCCGGGGGGTGGAGGGGGGAAGGCGGGTACTCGACATTAGGTGGGGGTCACCAATTTTTTTAATTTATTTTTTAATATTTTAGTCTATATTAATATGATAAGGTGCTTTATAACTATTATACACAAATAACATTTTAACTGTTTGATTTTATCTTAATGGTTTTAAAATAAACTCTACTGATAAGGTATAAAAAACAGGTTTTATTCCAGCCTTATCCCATTTTCATTCCCACAAAGCATTTTTTTTTTTAACCGAATGTAGTTAGAATTTTGGAAATATTTTGATTTAAAAAAAAGTTAATATTGGGTTTTTTTTTTTTTTTTTGCTTGCGTTTGGTGCATCACTTGCATTCAAATCCAATATTTTTTTTTCACAAAAATTCAATTATTTACAGTTTATTATAAAGACTTTGTTTGCCTTATCATCTCATTCCAACTCAAACTGTACTTTTTTTTTTGTTTTTTCCCAAAAATTTTTTGTCTTTTTCTTAAAAAGTTTTTTGTCTTTTCTGAAAATTCAAAAAAATTTACTATTACAACTAAAATATTTCAACTCAAACTAAACAACCAAACACCCTCAAAAACTTTATAACTGAAATTTTGAAAGTCCATAATATTATAAAAACATTTTAAATTTTTACATTTTTTAACTCAAGTCATTCAAATCTGCACATCAAATGCATAAAAATTCAACTCAAATTTAACCTAAAAAAACTCAATTCAAACTCGTATACTGGACGCATACTTAGGTCCCGTTTGGGACATAAGTTTAAACTTAAAGTTTAAATTCAAATTTTTATCTTTTTTTGAAAAATTTTTTTATATTTTCTAAAAAATTAACAAAAATTACTATTTAAATTTAAAAATTTTAACTCAAACTCATTCACCAAACGGGCCTTAATGGTTGGACATGAAACAATAGTTTTACCTTCTAGTTTAATTCCTTTTAAAGAAAAGATCTGCATTTTTCTAAGAAATCTCCTAAAAAAGGGCGAAAGAGGGCAATAGCAAAATTATAGGTGATGATGGAAAATGATAACATAATTTTTTGAAAATCGAAGAAAATAGCAAAATACTTTCAAAAAGATCGAAAATCCCCAAACTACCCCTATTCACATCCCAGCCAAAGTTCACTGTCATCACCGTCGCCGTTAAAGGAACCAGACGTTGTCGCAGTCACCAGCATCATCGCGTCGCCGTCACCGGCATCATCGATGTTGCAGCCATTGTCGTCACACTATACTTCGCGAGATCCGTCACCAGAAGACGCAACCTCCGCCGGAAGCACCCGACCACGACCCCTATCTCCGGCGTCCTCCCGTTTCTTCTTTCTTTGGCTACGGCGGAAGATAAGGGACCGTGAGTTGTGGCGGCCGTTAATGGCAAGGTCGACAGATCTCCGACGAAGCTCAGATCTGTAGCGAAATTGAATTAGGTATTTTCTATTTCATAGATAAATTTTGGGATTTTCAAATTGATGAAAAATATAAGAGACGTAATGACTTTAATTGATTCTTTTTCTAAAATAAAAAAAAAAGTGAAAAAAAATTTAAATTTACATTCAATAAACATCCTTTTTTTTTTTTTTGTTCTTAAGCAAATATTGAGTTTATAGGGTAAGTACGGTCATTCTGAAAGATAGTTTTTGTAGCCATGGGTGATCAATCCCCAAACATTTTCGCGTTTTTTTCCTGAAAAAAAAAAAATTTAATACAGAGAGTTAAAATAGCAAAATAGAAATTTTATGTCCCTAAAAGATCTAAAATAATAGAGTATTACTCCGAAAGAGCCTCATTCAATCTTATCCTGAATAGTAGTTACTGTGTTAATGTTATCCGAACAAAAAGGTGCTTTTTTGAGATGATGACATGTACCAGGATATTTGCATATAGTGTCACAATACTTTGATTCTTGGTAGTAATATAATGTCACAGTACTTCTTCTAGTAAGAATTAGAAACATTGATTTTAGATAATTAAAAGCAATAAAATCACAGAAAAAATAAACCAATAAAATAGTGTTTCACCTTTAATAGAGAGCCATATTTATTTTCAATCACCATGATGAAGAAGCCTATAAAAGAAAATCGTAAACCTTACAATCTCTCTATTCTTTTTCTCAAATATTTCGTAATAATCCAAAAATTAACGTCGTGTTATACAAAAGTTAAACAACAAAAAAGAATGAGTGTGAAATTCCTAAAATACTTTAGATTTGAGTTCCCTACTCTTGCAAAGAGGGCTTCATGCCATGATAATAAGACTCTACAATTTAACACATTCTCAGTCCAAAAAAAAAAGAAAAAAAAAGAGTAGCAGATTGTTCAAGCAATTGTATTTAAAAGCGACAATAAAAAAGTAGGAAAAGAAGGCAAAATTTCATTCAGTAAATCACTCAATTAAGAAACAGGAAGGTAATTAAAATGGGATAAATAGTTGCTGCTTTTTTTCTCTCCAAATTCAGGCCAAAGTCTTCCAAAAGAAAACCATTTGAACAACAAAGCAATGGTTTTTGCTTACAAATCAGAAACTAAAATTCCATTTAGGTGTATACAAATTAAAGTTAGGACAAATGTAGAAAATCCTATCAATTTTCATAGTTGTGACTGACCACATAGTCAATACAAGTACTAGCCAAACCTTCTTCATTCCTGGCCAATTGAGATTTGAGATTATGTCCCGAACCCGGGTTGATCATCTGTTCAGCGATGTCCAAACACGACGATGGCGGCATTTGAGAAACATGATTGAACGCTGTTGGCGAATTGAGGAAGCTCGAATGACTAATTTGGAGGGAACAACTATTAGGCGAAGGCAAAGGCGAAGGCAGAGGCAGGGGCAGGGGCGGGGGCGGGTTTTTCCATTGAGGAATAGGTGCAAGAAGAAGCGTGTGAAGCAATGGCCCTGCCTCCACCACAGCCTGCAGCAGCCTCCCTTTCTCGGGCAGCGCCTTCCCTTCACCGGCAAGCCTGTCCATCACAACCGACATAGGAGAGGAAGCGCGGTACTGAGGGTAATGATCCGCCCCGGCCGCCAAAGAAATCATGGGAGAATCAGAAATTCCTTGAACATCGTTCTTAATCATGTTAGGCAAGCAATATGTGTCGGATATGTTTTCGGGTTCCTCAACTAGTAATGGCGGGTAAAAGTTTGTGAAATCGGGAAGATTCGGGGTATGATTAACATGATGATGATGATCAGTTGTTATTGGTTTGAGTGACAAGATCTTGTTCAAGACAGCCTGTAGGTCATTTCTAGCTTCATCTCTTTCTTGAGAGCTTCATCTCTTTCTTGCCAGGCAGTTCTGAGGAGACTAAGAAGGTGTTTTACAGTCTCATGGCTTTTGATCCTCTCTTGCATCACTATATCTCTTGTTGATTCTAGTTCCATGTTGGTGTAACAAAGCTTGTTTCTCAGTTCGTCTATGCTCTGATATTATGTCCCAGTACGTTATAATCAATATATAGACAACATACACGTACATGCTTACATATATTTACATATATAGAACCATATTCTCTTATCGACCGCAGGAATTGTAAATTTTTTTCTTTTTTGTATGTATGTTATTGTAACGATTTTGTTGATTTTATTTTAATATTTTTCAATAATAATTATCTTTTGTATTAAGAATTATAAATAAGTTAACTAGTTGTTACAAATTATTTATTAGAAAGTTACAACTGTTAGACCTATCCAGTTATCATACACGAGAGCATTCCTATAAATATAAATGTAAATCATTCTAGATAAAAGGACATAACATAAACAATCTCAATATAGACATTAGACATCCACAATAGTAGAAGCTGCATATAACATATAGTCACTTTTTTTTTTTTTTGGGAAACTCATTGAACCTGTATGCATGTATTATATAGATGTATTTCATGTAATGATTTAATGAGCAGAATGATTTTAGAACGATGATATTTTGGCAATATAAATTTTTAACTCCAAAACCCGTAACATAATTATATTCTTACATCAAGACAGAAACTATGTCTTGCCTTTATATCATTCACATTTATACATATTCATTCAAGAACAGTTTACAGAAGGATATATAGAAAACATATATATATATATATATATATAACCAGAACCTCTTATATATATTTTTTGGTTGATAGGAAAATAAATTCAGGTCTGTCATTTTTTTTGGTGGTACTAAATTAATAATCTAACTTGAACCAGGTTTTTTTTTTTTTTTAAATTACAAAAAAATTCGAATACATATTGAACAATACCAGAACATACACACATACACATATATACATATATATATTCATATATATATATATATATAAGTATGTATATAGAAGAATATGCCACAATATATTATGCAAACAAAATGACATGCCATGCGAAGAAGAAACTAAAAAGAAAAGAGGATTAAAAGGAAAAGAAACCGACCTCCATATCAGAATTATTAGTACTCCACAAGCAATTAGACATCCTATTCTTCTCTCCTTTTGTTTTTGTTTCTGTTTTTCTCTCGAGAAAAAAAAAAGGGTAATACAAAGTTGTAAAAGAGATTAGGGCACAAAACTTAGAATTTAAGAGGACTGAAACATTAATAATCATCATAAAAAGGGTAAGTAACGAAAGGGTGTTGACTTCTGTAAAAGCTTCTATAATTATTACTACCACATATTAATCCAAAAATGGAAGAGTACAAGGAATGTCAAGAGGAAAAGGGAGAGAGGGAGAGAGAAACTTCCACAGATGATTTCAACTATATATATATATATATATATATGCATGTATATAAGGCAGCTGACATCTCTATATCCTTGTCTCAAAATCTTTTAGAGATTTGTCCTCCATGCATGGAGGGATTTTGTCTCCACCAAAATAATACTCGTCTTTCTTTTTTAATTACTGATTATGCATCATCACATGTACGTTTATACACGAGAAAAAGTAAAACAATTGTGTGACGGATTTTATATGCTGTTACATATTGCATCACATATATATGGTATATCATAGTTTGAATAATTAGCTATTTATATGTGGTTCCTAATGACACATAATGACGTGTGGGGGATATGATCTATCTAAACGTAAGCAAAACACTTAATCATGATAGCTATATTTTCCAAGTCTCCTAGTGCTTAAATAAAAAGATATTTCAATTAAGAATTTAAGAAAAATCTTTGTATATATGTATATATAAATAATTCTATCTAAATCCTAATTAAAGACGTGATATTTGCCCATTATTTTATAGACACCGAACCTACAAATGCGCAAACAATATTCATGCATGTGAGACATCCATATTCATAATAGGTTATTATATGTATTTAGAATATATTATGAGGATTTCTGTAGCTATCACAAACATATATATATATATATATATATATGTATGTATGTATTCATATGCCATCCCGTCCTTATATTTTCAGACGCCAAAAGCACAAACCTTTCGTAGTCATATACGATTTGTTCCTTCCAAAAGCTAAACCGTGATATGAAAGGCAAAAAATTTCTTCGTCTGTATTCGGATAATACAAACAAAAATTATTGGAGTATTTTTTTTTTTTAAAGAGAATTATTTGAGTATTTTAATGGCATGGAACAATAGAAATAATATATTTTTTCTTTACATGTTTGTATTGTAGTTCAAGTGTTATTGATCAACACGGTATTTATCACCATCAGTTGATTATGTCATTTGAAAGAAAGGCTCATGTTTTATTGCAGTTCCGTTTATTACGCATATTGGAATGTAAATAATTTAAACTATTTAAATCAAAATTTGAATGTAAATATTTGAACTGTGATCCGAATGTATTATTATATTTTTTTCTCTCTCTCTTAGATAGCAAATCATCATCATTTCAGATAGTTACGTATGTGTCAAAAACTATCTAAGACAATGAAGGATTTAAATTTTTTTTTTATTTTTACTACATATAGTTTTATTCCACTTGTAAACGTGATAATATCCATAGTGATGATATAGATATAAATAACAACACTTTTGAAGTTTATCACAGTTATTCATGTGTGCTACTCAAGTAACCTAAACCTTTTATTTGTATTATCTACGAAAAGATATAATACATATATATATATATATATATATATATAAAGAAGCGATGAGTATTTATTTCCAAAATAAACAATTAGGGAACTAGAATCTCCAGGATATATACGCGTATAAAGTTTTTCCAATGAGAATCATTTCCTTCCGTGTATATGAAAAAAGCCAAAAACTAATTGATATGACATTTTTTAATCTTTTTTCAGAAATAAAATAGGGTACATTAGGGACATTAATTTTAAATCTAATTTTTGAATAACAACTCATGTTGCGGTGAGTTGTCACATTTTTATTAATAGATGTAAAATTTTAATTGGCATGATAATTCTTTAAAAATTTACCAATAAAAGAATTAAATTCACATACCAATAAATTAATACTAAAAAACTAATATTAGAGTCGATTTTTCTAACACTATTCATACACTGTCCTTTTCTTTTCTCTCTCTATATGGAAACCGAAGCACCAAAAAGAGGACAACAACTCATGTTTGGGTTTTTTTTTTTTTTTGAAGAGGAAATTGCATTCAATTCAGAATAGAAATTACAAACGTATAAGATTGATCCCGTATTACAAAGATAAAACCCTCAACAAAAACCGGTACCATCGGTATATTCTGATGACACATAAAAGGAAAAACGGATGTTTGAAGCCCAAAAATGGGATAGTGCCTCGACATACTTCCATCAAGCACACATGAGGCTCTTTTCAACAATTTCTATACAATCGATAGAAACTTCGAATCGATTGAGAGGCTACCAATTGTAGCACTGAGGCCACTACTAAATCCGTCTAGATTCATATCTAATGAAACTAAAACACTGTACAAACTTAAATCTGGCGTGTAACAAACCAATTTGAAAGGTTGGGAAACCACCACCATTATTATAAACCATAACATAAAATAAAACATCAAAGCATTAAACCTAAAGGGCGAAAACAAAAACGCTATTATTAAAATTAAAATCCTACAATAAACTAGGAAAATCTCACCACCACGTATACAATCATCGGCAACTTCTTGGCCTTTGCACCCACCAATTAGACCAAACCAAACAAAGTCATTGAGAAGAAATTTGTCGCTGAGAGACCAAGTACCCAACAAATTCTCATATTCTATACGCTATATCAACCTCAAAATAATTTTGAAAAGCCACATTGCTACCTTGATCTTTCCTATAGTGATGAGATCTCCTTTAAATGGGCCGAGAATTTAGAGGCTAGCCCGGAGGCACCACCGAACTCCGGCCCCAAACAAGGAGAGGCAAAACTGCAAAACCCTAGGGTAGAGAGAAAAGTATAGAGAGAGAAAGAGATACTTTTTTAATTTTTAAAACTATATTCATGTTTGTAATTTTGAGTCGAGAGAAACCGGGAAAGTAGGAAACAAGGGAGCCTATTGGAGAATGTCTTAAAATTAAGGAAAAATATGTTAGAATGTAAACTTTTCTGAAACGTGTTAATGAGTTGTATATCATTTTGAACGCTGATAATTTGCTTATGTTAATTTGATATGAAAACGGAACTTAAATTTTCTACTAAAGTGTTACATTTAAATTCCAAATTTTTAAAAATGATATTTTTTAGATCATTAATCTTTTAAATAGGGACAACATTTAAAAAAATAAAAATAAAAGAAGACATCATTAAAAATATGACATGATTCTTAGCCTATGTTTTAAACATAGGCTTGAAAAGTTATTATGAAGTAAATCTATTTAAAATTAAAACTTTTCACCATTTCGAAATCCTTATCATATATATTTAATTTTCTTTTTCAAAGACCAACCTAAAAAGATTCTAAATTTAAGTTAAATTTTTTAAAAAAATTAATTTTTCAAACCTATATTTTAAACACAATCTTAATATTTCCATTTATTGCGGAAGGGATTCAGGCTGCTGTCAATTGATGAGGATAACTGTAATGTCTGAGATCAAACAAAATTTATTTGAAAAACGGCAAAGTATGAGAAACGAAAAATTCTAATACAGTTGACAACCTGTTTTCAAAAACTACAATTTAAAAACGACAATGGAACAATAACTGAGTAAGGGACGAGGACTATTCTCCAAAAGAAACGGAAAAAGGACTTGGAAAACGACAAATTATTCAAAACAACGACTCATGAAACGACATCAATCACAAAGACGACAACTTCCTAAGAAACGACATTGGAACAAAATCGACCTCAGTTTGCAGAAAACGACGAATTCGGAATAACAAACATCGGAATTAAAACGACATCAATCAATCAATAAGAACGACAGTGAGATGAAGAGTGACGATTAAGCTACTCTAGTTTTCTAAAAATGATCACTACATTGAAAATAAATAAACAAATAAGAAGAAAAAAAAAAAAACCTAATTGAAAACAACATTTACTAAGATTTAGCAGTCAATTCAAACGACAAATTTAACAACGTAGGATTAGAAAATACAACACCAAGAAGAACGACATTGAAAATTGCAAACGACGAAGATAATAAGAATGAGAACGATCTTGAAACGACAATTGATAGGGAAAAAAAATATGACACTAGAGTGGAAAGGACACGCAAGTATATGCCTATGTGTGTATGCATCTAGATCTGTATCTATGGTTATACAAGTGATAATGACACGGATCAAAAACAAAATTACAATAACTCATATGGCAATACTTTAGAAACAACAACGTATTAAAACAAAAAAAAAAAAAAGTAACCAGAAACTCCAACAAGGACCTAAGGTGTGATGGCAGGGCTAACATTCATCTTAACAAGAAATTAGAACTAGTCATAACCGTGGTAGTGATGATAAGGATATATATAATCATATACTATGCAGGGATTACACTACCCTTTGTATTTATGTAAATACGTTATCTTCTATTCTTCTTTAAAAAAAAATCGTATGAAAAGATGGTTACAAAAATTAGAACTACTATGGACAAAAAATAAAGAAGCAAAAGATTACAAAAAAAAAAAAAGACATGGACAAGGGAAAACGACAATTTGTTTTTGGAACGACGATGGATAAGAAACAAAGTAATCTACAAAAACGACACTTTCTTATACAAAAACAGCAATGACTTGAGAGAGGACAGATTTCACTGAACACGCTATAAACTAACCACAAAATTTACGTAAGATCTTCGAAGGCATTACAATTATGAAAACGACGAAGACTTCAAAAAGGGTAAAATTATAAACTATTCAATATTGGGCTAGTTTTCACACCAAGAGCAATGATACTTTGAGCTATCTCCTCAGCTTAAGAATAAGATACAAAAAGTTCTCTTTGAGCTTTGAATAATTGCCTTATATTGCCCCATATTGTGCTCCAATTGCATTCTCAATGCGTAAGTACCGTAAAATGTAGGAATACACGGGAAAATAACCTTAATAAAATTTTTTACAAATAATAAACATGCTAAGTTTTTTATTTTTATTTTTTGTTTCATCATAAATGTTTCAAGTTTTGATCTTATACAAACAATAAAACATGATTAATCACTTGATAGATGATCAATCAAATGATTGACCGGATCTATGTTCCCAAAAGAGAGAGAGAGAGAGAGTTTTATACATAGTTGTCCAAAATTATCATTTGATTATGTAACTTCTCTGAAAATTATCATCACATGTTAACTTGTTCAAATTAGCCACCAACTTGCTTAGTTCAGCTCTAATACAATATTAATATTGCTAAATTCCTATGCCCGTACTAATATTTGATTTTAATTGTTTATGTATTGATCTTTTTATTCAATAAGTAGTTACATAATATGCGCAAGCGCGTGTGGAAAAAATAAATAAAATAAGTCCTACACGTGAAAACACATGCAAATAAACAAATAAAATAAAGTAAAAGTGAAAAAAAACAAAAAAAAAAAAAAGTCCCAAGATGAGTATTAAAATCGTCATGTGATGACCACTAAAAAATGAGTGAAAAGAATAAATCCACTTTTTGATATATATGCATATATAACAATAATTATACATTATATAATGATAAAACAAACTATACATATAATGTATGTAGGAAAGGAACCAAAAAAAAACAAAAAAAAGGGAAAAGAGCAAAGCCACTTGGTGAAAGTTTGAGTATGAACCAAATCCATCATTAATCCTTTTAAATAAAGGAAGGAGATTTCTGACTTTTTTGTTTAAATTATAAAATTTCCTTTGAAAATAAGTTTAAAATTCTCCTAAGAAATGTGGACATTACATTTAAAACAGGATGAAATTAAAGAAAAAGAATTAAATAATATGTCATCTATATTATTATATTGTTATTTGATTATTGTGATAAGTATGCTATCAAGTAATTATTTATTAACATTAATATCGCTATTTAAATTGATATATAGTAAAGTCCCATTCCGGTATTGTGTAATTCACCGAATTGCACCTATTGACAGTTCGAATGTATTTTAGGTTGGCTGCTTTATGAAGAAGGCACGTAATTCATAAATCCATTATATATGTTCACTTATTATTATTATTTTTTTTAACTTCAGAATAACAGTTTAAATTCTACGCGTTATATTGATAATAGATAATCAGTATAAAATTATTATAAATTATATTGTACATGTAATATTATTTTGCTTCATTAACCAATTACATGTATATTCTTCATTTGATTAAATTCCAAGAGTCCGACAACAACTTCCATTTTATAACTAATACTTGACTCGGAATATATTTTCTAGAAGCAAGAATTTTGAAAGTTCACACAACACGTACTATATATGTCAACAGAAGATCATATTACCTTGAGTAAGGAGGTATAAAGAAAAGTCTCTCTTTTTACGTAAACAAAGTGTGGTATTATGTATAATATAACAATAATTTTATATAATTTTATTATAAGGTGAATAGTTTAAATATTCTCATTTTCGAATTAAAAAAAAAACAAATGATAGATGATTGCTAACATATTATAGAAGTAATTTTATACCTAATAATATGTAAAATTCAAATTTTCATTCCTAAATTTAAAAAAAAAAATTGACAATTATTATTCATCCTTTATTTTCTTTTATTTTAAAAGGACAAATTGACGGCAATAAGTATCAAAGTTGACAATCTAATCACGAGTTTTGAACTAGGAATTTATTTTTCGAAGATGATTTTTTTTCTAAGGGTATTTTTCAAAGATGATTTAAGTTCAGCCTTGAAGGGCTAGATGAATAGTCAAGGTCATTCACCAAGTTTGTTGAATGCTTTCTTATAAAAAAACAAAAACAAAAACAAACAAACAAATCCAGCGCTTTTTTTTTTTTTTTTTTTTTGTCTCCCCCACTGACTGTTGTTTATCCAAAAGCAATTTTGAGTCAGATTGGATTTACAAGTAATTAATCAAAATAATCTTTCAACTCTTTAAAAAAGACAGTTTGATATCTTTTTTTAGTCAAAACACTTTAAACTTTCTAAATATTGACTCTTTTATTCAATTCCATTAAATTTTTAAATAAAATAAATTATATGTAATCTAATTTAAAATAATATTTTAATAATTTAATAATAATTAATTAAAAAAAGGGTAAAAAATTAAAATTCTCTCTCTCTTTCTCTCTCTCTCCAAATAGCAAATCCAGATTCAGGGGGCGGGAGCAGGCGGATCCAGATCGCCGGATAGGGAGGGCAGAACCCAGATCGGGTTCGCACCAGGGGGTGGCAGCGAAACCCAGAATTTTTTTTTTTGGGAGAGGGTGGGAGGGTCGGGTGGCTTGAGGTCGGGGCGCGACTCCGGGATGGGGGGCCAAGCTGGGTTTGTCGGCTGGGGTGGGGGGGGGGCAGGGTTCGTCGGCAAGGGGTGGTCGGGGTCCGAATCCGGCGCGGCGGCGACGAGGGCGGCTGGGTTCTCTGACCTATTTATTAAAAAAAAAAAAAACTTGTTTGGGAGTGGGGTTTGAGTTTGGCGATGGTGAAGAGAGAGAGGGAGAGCTGGCGTCGCCGAAGATGGAAGCCGTCATCGGAGAAGGAGGCTACCGCCGAATCTGAATTGGTAGAGAGAGAGAGAGAGAGGAACTTTTGGGAGGGTTCGAGAGAGAGAAAATTAAGAAGTATTTTGACATTTTTATTATAAAAATAATCATTTAACTAATATTTTGTTAAAAATTAAATCAAATTGAATATAAATATCAATATTTAAAGAATTTAAAATTATCTTAAATAATCAAATTATCACTTTTAATAAGATTAGAGACTATTTAAATCAATTATTCTCGAATAAATCCAGCTTCACGAAAATATATATATAGTCAATAGAACACAAACGATTTGAACTAATTCTGTTAAAAAAATAAAAGTAAAAACTCATGCTTTGTTTGGTGTATCATCTCAATTCTCAAACCATTCAACTCAAATTTTTTTTTGTCTTTTTCTCAAAAAATTTTTGTCTTTTTTTTAAAAAGTTTTTTGTCTTTTCTAAAAATTCAAAATAATTTATTATTGAAACTTAAAAATCTCAATTCAAAGTACTCTATCAAACGGACTATCGGTTTCATTTCCATTATCACAAGCCTAACAAGCCTGACTTTGTCAACAAACAGGAAAATTACACTACATCCTTTTTTATTATTCATCATTAAGGAAAGATGCAATTTATAAGTACACGACAGAAACTAATTATATAAGACAATAAAGAAACTAATTATCAGAAAATTAGGAAGCTAATTAGCAATCAAATTTACGAATATACAACCTTATTTCAATCAAATAAATCTTCTAAATTTAGAAATAATCATCGGATTCTAACACATTTTACTACCTATTATGCTTGAAAAACCTCAAATCGGTGATAGAATTGTAACCAATAAAACAGGGAAAAAAAAAATACTCAATTTTACTTAAAAATAGACTCATTTTCACTTCCACCGTTATGAGATAACCCATAAATTAAGCGAATAAAGACCTTAAAATACGGTTATAGATATCAAATCTTGAGCTCCGTTACAATTTTGGGAATCGCAATTATAACTTAAATGCGTGCCATTGCTACCATGATTTCACATATCTTTTAAAATTTATATGCATATATATATATATATGTAAATAAGTATATTTCTTTTAATTAGCATATTTAATGTGTGATGTGCAAAGCATGAGAATGAACTCATTACTTATCCTAAAGTGTTTTTTTTTTTTTTTTAAATCCCACAGGCCAAATGTGGTCCAAAGAGTTGTTTAGTGGTTTCACATCACATTGCAAATTGATAAAGTGTTGTCTCGAAAGGGACCCAGTCCTTCGTTGATATCCATAGAAAACACTTTTTAAACACGGCCGCCGCCCACTTCTTGACATCAAAATAAATATCTCAGCACCAAGTTATTGTTCATTCGAAAAAAAAAAAAAAAAAAAACCCTTTTCTCTAAAATTTTCAATCAAATTTGAGAGCATTTTAATGGAGAATAATAAGCTTGATTTGATCAGTGATCTTCCTTTTGAGATTCTCACTCACATCATCTCTTTTCTTCCATTGAAAGAGGCTGTTAGGAGTACTAGTAGTCTTTCAACTTCGTGGAAGCAACTTTTGGCACCACAAACTGTTCACTTGGAATTCGAGACGAGCAATTTTCAACAAGTTCTTGGCAAATTCTTGAGCTCCTACATTAGTCCCGAGAGATGGAAGCTCTCGTTTCCCGCCGGCGAGACCGAGGAAGATTGTTCGGCGAAAGAGGATGTTGGTGTTGTTGTCATGGCCACAAAGGGTGTGGAAAAGGAACTTCATCTCCATTTCCTCAAAAAATCGGGTAAAAAGAAGACTACTAGTCATGGATTTGTTTTGAAGTTGCAACAAAGTGTAGTTAGTCTAGAGAGTGTTCAAAGCCGTGCTAGCTTTTCTTCTTTGAAGACTCTCCATCTTAGATCGGTTAATCGACAGGTGGTAAGCTTGGTCTCCGATTTGTTTGCGTGTTGTCGTCATCTTGAGAATTTGAAGCTCGAAAAATGCGAGGGGCTAGAGGACTTTAATGTAGAAGGGTGTGACTCTCTCCAAAGTTTGGAAATCTTGGATTGTGAAGACTTTGTTAGCATCACGGTTTGTGCACCAAACCTCGAATCATTCTCGTACCGAGGTGTTCTTCCTCGGATGCGACTGGAAAGCACTTCGGATTTGGTTGACGCCAATCTTGATCTTAGGAATGGCGTAGGCGGTAACGAATTCGATTGTGAGGATGTTCTTTGCCTTCTTGCTTCTCTCAAGGAAGTTCAAATTCTCACCATTAGTGGATGGCTTCTTGAGGTAATGAAACTATTATTTTTTTTGTGTTTTCACTTATTTTATTTCCTTATAATATCTAGTTCAGTACATAGAAGTATTTTTTTTTTCTTGGGATACAATATTGATAGTTTTTTTTTTTTTTTTTTTTAATGTTTCCATTAAAAAAAAAAAAAAAAAAAAGTGGATGTGTACAGCAGGAGTAATATTTGGAAGACTTGAGTTTCAATTCAACAAGTTAAGGGAATTATATTGGTTTGGTTCTTCCATGGACAGAGCTAAGAGGGATTCCTTGGCTTGCTTCTTAAATATGTGTCCTTCGTTGGAAAAACTCTTTGTTCAAGTAAGTACAATTATCGCATTTTTCTCAATGACGGGTAGTGATTCATGTCATTGAAAATTTTATCATGAATATTATGAGAAAATACGTGTTAAAAGCATGACGATTATTGCTAACAAGTTTTGGTTTCCTTTAATTAATAGTTCATGTTTTACTTACTAATCTTCGATCGAAAATTGATATTCTTGTGTGCAGATGGATGACAGATTTAGCGCCATTCCCTGCCCATTTTTCCACCAACATTGGCATGAGCCTCATCTTTGGATGGACAATGAAATGGTGAAATCCAATACCTCACAACTTAAACACCTAAAAACGTTCGAGTTATCGGGTTTCTCGGGCGAAGAAGACGAACTGCTCCTAATGGAACTATTGCTCAAAAAATCTGTGGTCCTTGAGTCAATGACTGTAACATAGTCCGATTATTATTATTAAAAAAAAAAAATGTTACATTCCATATTAATAGTATGAACTAACTCTATATGCATCGCTGAGTGAAAAAAGAAATTTAGATAGTGGAAATGAAATAACCACTCTGTTTTGTACCCTCTATCTATTCTTTTTTTTCACTTTTTTTTTTCTTCAGAATTTGGATAAGTTCCCAATTGATATATGAATCCCTCTCGAATTGTCTATATATCCCGACTACTTAGACAATCCAAACTAGAAGCTCGAATCTACAATTTCTTACATGAAGAACAAGTAGTCTTACAACTTGTCTAAATTTTCGATGTTGCGTTTATTGTTTTGTTTATCTTGTTTAGACGACGTCAACCCTACATGGTATGTTCATTTCTTTTTGTTTCTCAAGACGTCATCGTTAGATTTTGGATTAGAGGATAACTAACAAATAAACTAATCCGTGCAAACTTCTCTGAAAAAGTCAGTAGTGGCTTCTTTTCTAAGGCAAATAAATTATTAATTCCATTCACCAAAAGAATGTCGGTTATGTATGTAAGTCGGCTGTATTAGGGAACGTTTGAAGATTAGAGCAAACACATGACATTAAGCAAATCTGATTTTCAAAGGGAGAAAAGAAAAGGGTAACGAAATTTTTTTCAAATTCCTTTTTAATATCAGCTATTTTTAATAAATTTTTGCAAGAAAAACGTGAACAAAATCCAATATTTCGATAGATATATGTTCAGCTTTGACCCGGCAAGTGGGTTGGTGATCCATTTAGTCTTCCCTAACGAATATGTTTTTATGAGACAATCTTTCGGAAAGTGGCCTTTACTTTATTGCAAAAGTCTTAGCCAATTTCACACTCAGCATTTCGACAAGACATCAATTTCCAAAGAGTAGTTTTCAGCACCCAAAAAAAAAAAAAAAAAAAGGAGCCCTTTAATTCCATGAGAAATTGATGAAAAAGGAGGCCTTTTCATGTATTTGACATGTATGGCACATAAGCTAATTTTGTGACAAAGAAGACAATCTAGAAGGTTATCAATGCATTTTATATTTGTAGCTATAGTTATAACCTCAATCCCAAGAACAAACGTGAGAGAAAAGTGATCTAAGTATTACATATTAAAATCGATATATCATGTAAACCTTCACGCAAACTATTTTTCATTTGTTGTGGTATTGGAATCTATTAAAGGTGAATAATATATATATTTTCCCCATTTTTTAGAACAACTCCAATGGAGTCTAAAGACAAAGTCAACCACTTATATATGGAGTCAGACACGGACGCACGACAGGATCAGTAGGGGCGAGATGTGCCTTCACTGAGAAGAGGAGAAGACTCGGGGTTGTTTGGTTTCACACTTATTTTAAACTAAATTGTACTTTTTTCATCATGATTTTTGTCTAAATTTTTTTGTCTTTTCTTAAAAATTACTATTAAAATTTAAAAATCTTAAACTAAACTCATTCACCAAACACCCCGAGATTATGTATAGTTGTGTATGGTATCTTTTAATGGTTGCCCCGCTACGCATGTTGGGCTTCATTTGTGTTGCGCACTCACTACATAATCTTGGGCTTCATTTGTGTTGTGCCCCCACTTCTTGGACTACATGTGTTAGGGCTTTATTCGGTCAGCACAGTAACTAAGATAGTCATCTTCCACACACACATTTATAATATAATACATAATATATGTATGAACATATATAATTCGTTTACTGTTCTTGTCTCTATATTTTTTGTTTCCTTCTTTTGTTTTTTTTTTCTTCTCATCTCTCTCATTTCATTTTATAGTATTTTAACTTATCAATTTTGGAATTATTTGTGTCCCCACTGAGTGAAAATCTTTGATCCTTACTGTATGAAGTCCATATTTTAATCATCATGGTGCTCGGTTCCAACATTTTTCTTCTAGACATTTACAATTCCTATCTAACCTATCAAAGTTATTTCAACTTCTAACCCTCGAGATCAAAGATAAATGTAAAAATATAATTAGGTTAAACCTGCAAATATAAAGTATCATATCCGGGATAATCGTGGTTCTTGTCCATTGCCATGTTCAACAAAGGAGATCTTCCCCACATAGGGGTTGTCATGTTAGGACCTCTCTAGTTGTCACCTGTCAACACTGTTTCGCCCTTGGAAACACGCCCTAACCTGCATCTCAAATTCTGATATGAAAAAGCAGTTTTTAAAATCTTTTTGAGTAAAAATATGCTTTTATTAAACATCCCTCTGTGCCTTTTCTTTTCAGCAATTAAAAGCATTTAAAGAGAACTTCAAGTGACTAAATAGAAATATTAAAATGTCTCTTAGTAATGATTAATGACTATTCACGCAGTTTGGAATAGAGTATATATTAATATATTCTACGTATGACATGAAATAGCTCTTTTTATGAACTTTAAATTGAAATATGAATAGACTAAATTACTGAAAAATAAATTGGCATCAATTCAAAACTCAGAAAAAGTTTTATAAGATTAAAAAAAAGTCCATTAAGCACCTCATGACTTTGTCATAATAGAGCCGAACACTTGCCGACCACAAAAGCAGGCTCCAAAGTTAATACAAAACGGTCCCTTGCCAAAAAGGCCGCTTTCAAGAAGGATTGCCAAACAGGCCTGTGATAAAAAAGCCCAGGCCCAAATTAAATTGGGCTTCACATCAATTTGGGCCCAGATCCATCAATGACGCTGAAACCCAATAACACGGAAAAGCCTAGAGAATCATTTTCAGTGGAGCAACCGACAAGAACAACAACCACCACGTCGGCTCTGTTTCTGTTAGAACAAATACAGACGAGAAAGTCAAACAGTCATGGCTATAGCCGCCGCCATTTCAGCTCCTCTGTCATCTCCGTCTCCGGCGGTTCGCCGTTCATTCGCCTCCTTCAGTCCTCTCCGGCAACCGAGCTTTCTGAGAGTTAGAACTAGCGGCTCAACAAGCCCTAGCTCTTCCCTCCATGTCTCAGCGTCATCGTCTTCTTCTTCCATGACCCTCGGAGCCGCCGCCGAGAAGGCCTCGACGGTTGCCTTCTTGGACCGGCGTGAGAGCGGCTTCCTCCATTTCGTCAAGTACCACGGCCTCGGCAACGACTTCATCTTGGTAACCCAAAAAAAAAAAGGAAAAAAAAAACCGTCATTTGTCCGTTGAAAAAAGAAAAATTTTTGATCTTTTTTTTTTTTTTGTTTGAGAAACTTCGGTGGTTAATTTCCTTTTAGAACCTATTTTAAGTAACAATTTATGTTTCTTTAATCGTTTCTTCTATGTTAATGTTGGTAAATTAGTGATTACTTAATGATTAGTTTGCTAATGTTTCATTTGTCGATTTTCTGTCATGCATATTATTGATTCTTTAATTTTTAGGAAGGTACATTTATTGAATTTAGTAAACTTGGGACATTTTCTTTTGCGCATAACTCTTTTTTTCCCCATATTTTTGTTGGTATTTGGAATGTAATGTAGGTGGATAACAGGGATTCTTCGGAGCCTAGGGTAACTCCGGAGCAAGCGGTGAAGCTTTGTGATCGAAACTTCGGAATAGGAGCTGATGGAGTCATCTTTGCGCTGCCGGGCATCAATGGCACCGATTATGCCATGAGGATATTCAATTCCGATGGAAGCGAGCCCGAGGTAATTTAAATACAGTGAGGATTTCTTGGTGAGAACTTAGTTTGTTTCTTGTTTTAGACATTCGATTTATCTTGTAGATGTGCGGTAATGGAGTGCGGTGCTTTGCCCGGTTTATTGCCGAGCTTGAGAATTTGCAAGGAAAGCAAAGGTCTGAATAACTATGAACAGGATGAGCAAGTTTTGAGAAAATATATTTACTCTTTCTGAATTTCAAAATTGTTAGTTATTAAGGAAGACCTATTTGAGTTTTATTTGGCATTGCCTGTATTTTTTCATAATTGCAGTTTCACTGTGCATACTGGTGCTGGTTTAATTGTTCCAGAGATACAAGATGATGCTCAGGTATATTCTTCTCAACTCAGTGTCGGAAATTACAACCTTACAGTGATAGAAACGGTCATTAGTTGCTCTACATTACTGCATTTCAATTATTTAATTTTCGTCTTCACTAAAGAAAGACTGCTCATTATGATTTCAGGTTAAGGTTGATATGGGTGAACCGATACTTAAAGCATCCGATGTTCCCACAAGATTGCCTGCAAACAAGGATCAATCTGCTGTGAAGTCGGAGCTAAATGTCGATGGAATAACCTGGAACGTGACCTGTGTTAGTATGGGAAATCCGCACTGCGTAACTTTTGGTACAAAAGGAGGCAAGGTATAAGTGTAACTTGGGCAGAGTAGTTTATGAATTTCTTGGAATTCTATTTCGTGGCTCTCTTGTTTTGCCCATGTTCCAAATATTTTAGAATGCACAATAGGAGGCAAATGTGTGAAAATTTTCTTCCGAGTTCCAAACATATCTTTGAAATTCCAATAACACCTAAATCCTAAAAACCTTAAGGCTATTAAGACTAAACGTCCTGGTATATGCATATTTTTCGTTTTATATTTCTGACCGGACTGTGTATATGACCATTTAGTGGGTGGTATTTTCTTCAGGTTTGATCATTTAAAAGGAGGATTAAAAAAAATTAAGAACAAGCTGTAAACCAAGCCTTGAAAACAGCCAATTTTCTGATAGGTGAAAACACTTGACATTTTGATTCCTTGAAAACAGCCAATTTTCTCAGAAGAGCAAGACACCTTTGCCATAATAGAGAAACGTGACGAACAATGCATACATGCATTTATCACTCATCATTGCTAATATAATCTGATTTTTTCGTTGTGATTTTGCAGAATCTGCAGGTTGATGAATTAAACTTGGCTGAAATTGGACCCAAATTTGAGCATCACGAGGTGTTTCCAGCTCGGACTAACACAGGTTAGGATTAGTCTATCTATAGAACTATTTTTCAATTCTAATTATAACTCATTAGTTTACTTGTTAGTACCAAAAATTTGCTACTCTCGGTTTATTGTGGTTGCTTTATTCATTGGATAGTTGGAAATGCTGTATAGGCTTGTTTAAATGGGGATAGGGAAAATAGTCGTGGAGAATGGTTGCCTATTGGCTGATCTCATGTTTTTATTCGCAGAATTCGTGCAAGTGTTCTCCCCTTCACATGTTAAAATGCGTGTTTGGGAGCGCGGTGCAGGTTTGTACTGATTCAAAGATTATATAATCATTGATATTTACCAAAAATACTGGCCGTTTGACTCAAAAGCTAATCCAAGTTGTCGGGTTATTGTTATTGTAGGAGCGACATTGGCCTGCGGGACCGGTGCTTGTGCCGTAGTTGTTGCAGCAGTTCTCGAGGGTCGTGCTGGGAGGGTAGGTTATCTTATTGCTTAGTTAAGCATTCTTGTGCGCTAGATTTCTGCTGGGCCTCTTTTTTTTTTTTTTTTCCTCTTACCATTCATTTTCTTTTCAATTTCCCTACCGGACATAGAATTGCACGGTGGATCTGCCTGGAGGGCCACTGCAAATTGAATGGAGGGAGCAAGACAATCATGTATACATGACAGGCCCTGCTGAAGTGGTGTTCTACGGATCTGTTCGCCTTTGACATGTCTCGTGAAGACCATGATGTGTGTTTAAGTTGTAATTCAGGATGAGTGGATTTTGTTGTTTTTAGATTCACCATAAGGTTGTAAAAGTGCAAGCTCGAATGGAAGATGTGGAGATATTGGGGTGTCTTGCGTTTTGCTTGTCAGTGCATATCAGCGATTAGACAATGTTCCGTTTAGCTGTATGACTGTAGCACATGCCCTAAGGGTAAAAAAATAGGTGAAGGTTGTTGAGCATGGAGAGCGGAGACCGTCTAGTAGGCTTCAAAGGTTCTGGCATTGTGTTCGATTTCTTTTTAGAATTATGGAAAGTTTCATTCAAACTCGAGATGGGCAATACGAACAAGAACGAAATCTTACTCTTGTTCAACTACTAACCATACATAAAGAAAGAAAGAAAATAGTCTATTTGCTTTAGTGACGAGCGTCAACATTGCAATAATGAGGACTGAGACACTCCGAGCCCAAACCAAAAAAAAAAAAAAAAAAATATATATGGAAATTTAAAATGCATTAAAACTACTTTCAGGCCTTGTGTTATCGCCATTATCGTAAAGATGTCGACTGCAGTTATTGTTCACTAGGTTTCCTTTTTTAATAACCTGATATGTATATGAACGATTAATAAATAGTCTTATCTATATGGTAGTTTTTCAAACCCTACCATAAATGCTCCAAAATGTTTGGACGGATTATTTTCATACACCTGTTTGTGTTTGGTAAATGAGTTTGAGTTGAAATTTTTAAGTTTGAATAGTAACTTTTATTGATTTTTTAGAAAAGACAAAATTTTTTTTCAGGAAAGATAAAAAATTTTTTCAGAAAAAGATAAAAATTTGAATTTAAACCTTAAGTTTAAACTTATGACCCAAACGGGATCATAATTCATGAATTGACCTAATCTTAAGTTGTTACGCAAATGGTCTTCCTCACGGTACTCCTTTAAAAATTAAATAGAAAAGTACTATAATAAGATGACTTTGAAATCTTTTTTTTTTTTTTTTTTAAATTATGAAAACTACTCATTCTCCACTGGTTCATCATCGCCGCCAAGTACAGCTATTAGTGGTAAGGCTTCCGCTATTTGAAAAAGAGGTCAATTTTTAGAAATGTTTTTTTTTTCCCCTTTTCAAACGATCTTAAAAAAAGATTTCAAAATCCTCCTCACGTGATGTTTTTTTGTCCAATTTTCAATGAATAATGTACAGAACGATCATTTGCGTAACAACATAAAGTTCGAAATAATTTGAGGCTTAAAACCAAAAATTCCGGGACTAACATAAAATTGAAATTATACTACTTTAGGGGTCATTCATGAAATAACCCCAAAAAGAAACGACCAAGTAAGCCGTGAAGTAACAGTCGGTGAGCGTCTTCGTTTGAAAAATAAATCCCAGGTAGGACCCACTTTTTGAAAAGAAAAATTCCACTACAACAACAACAACAACTAGCCGTTACATAATTTCAGCCTTCTTTAGAAGTAGAACACGAAAATCATTTCATTCAAAACCACCCCCACTCCTCTTCGATAAACCTCTCTCTCTCTAGATTCCTGAATCCAAATTCCTCCAAAAAGAGCCCCTTTCTCTTTCTGATCTTCACCAACATCTCCGTAATTCCATTTCCCTTTTCTCTTTTCTCAATTCAAAAGGAAAAAAAAAAAAGTGTTTACTAATATTGTTTGATTGAACTTCTTCTGATTTGAATAGGAAGAAGAAAGCAAGCATGTCAGCGACTCCTGATCTTGTTAGAAAAGTGGGAATGGGGATCGTTCCGTCTCCGTCCCCTTTCCTGACGCCTCGCCCCGAAAGGCGCCGCGCCACCGATAACTGGTCCTCTACTCGTCTGCAGGACAGAGATAAAGAGGTCAATGTCCAAGTTCTCCTGCGATGCAGGTAAAAATTTCACTTTAATATTTAGTTTAAATTTCTGGGTTTTTAAGGTTTTTGCATTTTAGTGCTTAATCTTCAATTCATCAGCTTGAATGAAGACAGACAAGTGATGAAAGTGAACAAATGGAAAATTTTGAGTTCTCATAATTTGATCGTTTTCTTTTATGGTTTATGGCTTTTACCATGTACAAAAATGTATATCTTTTCAAAAGAAGATGAAAAAATTTTGTTTTGCCTCTTGTACTTTTTATTTGAAATTTTAAATTTTTTACATGAAAAGGAAAGAAAATGGAAAGAAAAGTGGCTTGATGATGCTTCCTGTTGCCTTAAAAGTGAAGGGGTTTTACAAATGTATATAGTTTTTTGGTCATGTCACGCGATACTTTGGTTTTTTTTTTTTTAATTTATTTAAAGCAATTAAACATGCTTTTCTAGAATAATTACTGAAAAATCGATACGCGATGATCCTTTTTTTAAACGGGGATAACGTGTTGTGATTAACGATTTAACGACGCTGGTCAGGCCATTGAGCGATGAAGAGCAAAGATCCAATGTGCAGAGGGCGATCTCATGCAATGAACACAAAAGAGAGGTCACTGTGTTGCAGAGCGTGGCCAACAAGCAAATAGATAGAGTTTTCACCTTTGACAAGGTAGTATTATAATTATGACTTTCTTCTTCTTGATTTATTTTCATTTTAACAAATTTTATGATTTTTCGTTTATTTATTTGTGTCTGGTTTACATTATTTGCAAGGTTTTTGGGCCAAAATCACAACAAAGATCTATATACGACCAAGCAATTTCCCCGATTGTTAATGAAGTTCTTGAGGGCTTCAACTGTACAGTCTTTGCTTATGGGCAGACGGGTACCGGTAAAACATACACAATGGAAGGTGGTATGAGAAATAAGGTACTCATCTTTCTACGGTTAAACAGTTAAACTTGATGTTTGGAACTGCTTGGGTTAGAAAACTGATACTAGTTCCATTCACTACCATAGCAAGCATTCACATATTTGCACATGACACTAACTTAATTCACGTTATCATGTTTTTTTTAGGGTGGTGACTTGTCTGCTCAGGCCGGTGTCATCCCACGAGCAGTTCGTCAAATATTTGATACCCTTGAAGCACAAAGCGCCGACTACAGCATGAAAGTGACATTCTTGGAGCTTTACAATGAAGAAATAACAGACTTACTGGCTCCTGATGACAATTCAAGATCTGCAGCTGTTGAAGATAGGCAAAAGAAACCCATTTCGCTCATGGAGGATGGAAAGGGCTGTGTGGTGTTAAGGGGCCTAGAAGAAGAAGCAGTGTATAGTGTGAATGAGATTTATACTCTCTTGGAACGAGGGGCTGCGAAAAGGCGTACGGCGGACACTTTGTTGAACAAGCGCAGCAGGTATTCTTTTCCCCATTTGATACAAAATCTGAGTCTAGAAGGAAAAACCATGACTAACTTGATGTTCTTTTTGTGTTGCAGCCGCTCACATTCGGTCTTTTCCATTACATTGCACATCAAAGAAGCAGCTGTTGGTGATGAGGAGTTAATCAAATGTGGAAAACTTAATCTTGTTGATCTCGCAGGATCAGAGAACATCTCTCGCTCTGGTGCACGCGAGGTATGGTATTTTTTGTTTCATGCTATTGGATGTTACTTGAGCAAGTTCGGTCCAGTAGTTTGTTCTTCTTTATTCTTTATCTTGAAGAATTCCACACGATTGCTAACATTGTCGTTAATTTGATATTAATATTTTTTTTTTTATTAAATCTTGTACTTCTTTTAGAACCGTGCAAGAGAAGCAGGGGAGATAAATAAGAGCTTACTCACGTTGGGTCGTGTCATCAATGCACTAGTGGAACATTCCAGTCACATACCTTACAGGTTCATCTCACAACATATTTTTACCATTTTAATTTTGCTTTGGTTGTTCAAAATTTGTTTTAATATGTTTTGAATTCTCTATGCAGGGACAGTAAGCTCACGCGGT
Organism: Ficus microcarpa; assembly: GCA_025413485.1. NCBI lineage: Eukaryota > Viridiplantae > Streptophyta > Magnoliopsida > Rosales > Moraceae > Ficus > Ficus microcarpa. Next base: position 33,737,104 of record CM046387.1, read on the forward strand.
TATTAAGAGATTCTTTGGGAGGGAAAACGAAAACTTGCATCATTGCTACAATATCTCCTTCCGCTCATAGTTTGGAAGAAACCTTAAGCACTCTAGACTATGCCTATCGCGCCAAAAATATTAAAAACAAACCCGAGGTTTGTGTGTATGCATTTTTTCTAGACAATATTCTCTACGAAATTTTCTACTCCCGTGCTTCTTGTGCTAACAATGAAGTGAACATATTTTCAGGCAAACCAGAAAATGTCCAAGGCTATATTGCTTAAGGATTTGTACTTAGAGATTGAGAAAATGAAAGACGGTGAATAATGTCCTTTAATCTATAGATTGTTCTTGAGACAAAATGCCTTGAATAACTTATTATATACATAAAATTCAAACAGACGTTAGAGCAGCAAGGGAAAAGAATGGTGTTTATCTTTCGCACGAAAGATTTGCCCAGGATGAAGCTGAAAAGAAGGTATATTTCATTTTTTTAACTGTACTCTTAAACTGTAAATCTTTTTTGTTATGTAGCTTACCAGTTTTGAATTAAAAACCCTTGCAGGCTAGGAATGAGAAGATAGAGCAATTGGAGAATGATCTCAGCCTTGCAGAGAAGGTAAAGCTACTCTCTCTTGAGTTTTCATATTCTCTCTGTTAAATACCAATTGTGGTTACTAAACATCTTTCTGCAGCAAGTGGATAGTTTTCGCGAGCTCTATCTCAGCGAGCAAGAAGAGAAGCTGGATCTACAAAGTGAGCTCGGAGATTGTAAGGTGTGTACCATAAAATTTGGAATTATTGCTTATTTAGTTTCTTTAATTTATGAATATGAATCCTGTATTGAGACTTTTCTGTTCACAGATAAGTCTGGAAACTAGTAACAAGGCATTGCTTGATCTCCAAGCAAATTACAGAGTGGCAATGTCAACTCTAAAAGAGAAGGAGTTAATCATCTCAAACCTGCTATGCTCAGGTGGGAAAAAAAATAAAAATATTTCTTTCTAGTATTTTTGGTCACTGCTAACAAATAATTTTGAATTTTTGTGCATGAGCAGAAAATTCTTTAGTTGAATGTGCGAAGGGGTTGTGTAATGATCTGCAGTACGCATCAGAAGACATAAATTCATTATTTGCAAAATTAGGTATGTAAATGAACTGTCCATTTCCCTTGACTGCATGTATAATTCATGTTATTCGATTTCATGCAATTACTGTTGTTCTTCATGAATCCTTTCGGCTTGTAATATTGCACACTGGATATAGTGAATAAAATGAGGAAGAAGAAAAAAAAAAATTATACTTTAGCATTTGGAAAATTTCTAACTTAAGACGTTGTACTGTTTGTAGATTATAAAGACAAAATGGAGGCAGAAAATCAGAACATGGTTTTGACATTCGGGTCACAGCTCGATCAGAGTTTAAAGGACCTCCATAAGACCATCCTAGGATCTGTTTCTCAACAAACACAGCAAATAAGAACTATGGAAGAACATTTTCGCACAAATCTCGCAAGTAAATGCGATGTAAGAAACCATCTTGCTGATATATAATAATTAGAAATTTCTCTATTTTTTATCTATTTAATGACGATTCTACTTTTAATTACAGGTGAGTCAAGCATTGGAGTCGCGGGTTAATAAAATGAGAGAGACTTATTTCTCAGGATTATCAGACTTGAAGGAGCTTGCTAACATGTTACGAAACAAAGCATCATCTGACCTAGAGCGGATAAATGCCACAATCTCGTCACAGGCAATCACTGTTGAGAACGTATGTCGTTGTTGTCTTGCACTAGTATTGTTATTTTTGTTTCAAAATTTGCTTGTCATTATGCAATGTTCACTTGCAGTTTCTTGCCACAATGGTTACGGATGCTGAGGAGGTAATCGGCCACATTCAAAGCTCTCTCAATGAGCAAAAACAATTTTTGGATTTCTCCACCAAACAACAAGAGGAAGTAAGTTGTCTTTTCTCTAGAGTGTCAAGTTAATTGTAAAGGAGATGAGCTAAAAGAAAACTCAAATAATTGTGAAAAAAATTGCAGGGATTGAAACGAAGTTTAATTGCGGCACAAATGATTTCAAGTGCAACTATGAAGTTTTTCATTGACCTCAACGATAAAGCTTCTCAAGTTGGTAAAATTCTAGAAGAAAGCCAGAATGAGAGATCTAACCAATTAGGAACCTTTGAGAAGATGTTCAAGGTATACCCACCTGCACATTTTTCGATGATTTTTCCCATAGGATAAATTAAACGCGACTCTTAGTTGATCACCATAATGAAACAGAAAGAGGCTGCAAGAGAGGAGAGAGCAGCTTTAGAGAACATTGCAGCCATATTGGCAACTGTAACATCGAAGAAAATTGCCATGGTAAGGGTCTAGAAATACAGCTTTTCGTTTTCTTCATCTCCCTCCTTGATTTGAAGATCACAAGGTTATCTACTCTTGACTTGAAAAAATATATACTCAGGTGTCAGAGGCATCTAGGAACATCTTGGACTCAAGTAAGCAAGAGAATAAGAGATTGCTGCGAGAGATGTCGAACGTCCAACAAGTTACTATCAACGCTAGGACAGAGTTCAGCGAATTTATGGAGAAAACAGAAAATCATTTCATGGAAGATACATTCTCGGTAGCTGAAAATAGGACCTTTATGGAGAATTTCTTACATCAGTGGTAACCATTTACTACTTTCTTTCGATATCTACGCGATTTTGACACAGTAAAATGCGCATTCTAAGTGTCAACGTTTCAAATTGTTTGCATGCAGCTCACAGAGGGTGGATTATTCTAGGCAACAGTGGAGAAATGCGGAGACATCCTTAAACAATCTTAATAAGAAGAGTGTTGCGGAGACACAGTCCACAGTCAAGTGAGTCGTTGTTCCTTTACTCATCAAAGTATCTCATTGTCTATTGTTACATGTGTCTTAGCTTTCTTATGCCTCCTCCTAACAGGGAAAATATCTCCGCATATCACGTTGCACATGAAGAATTTGTTTCCGTGTCTCTGAAGGCGGACGCCAACTTCAGTGCTAGAGCATCCGACACCTTGACAGCCATTAATGGTAATTCAATTCTGTGTGTATTTTTTAATACACACACCTTGACAACCATTCCGTTTTTTTCCGAGTAATCTTTAAGTGCCTTTTACCTTATGAAAAAATAAAAAAATAAAAAAATAAATAATCTCTTCTCCAGTAACTAACTGAAATGAAAAACGGCAGATTCACTAACTCAAGACCAGGAAAATAAGAAGGAAATGGACTTCATGACTGCCTTGTGCTTAGATCAGCTCAAGTTAGTACAAGAGAAGCATGGTAGAAGCATATCAGACATCAGAAGCCAAGCAGAGAAGTGTTTCATAAAAGATTACTTGGTACATTATCTTACAAGCGCAACTAGCGTATCGCTTTGATCTTATTAGCTGAGTTACATATGACTGATGTAAAATTCTCTATACAGGTTGATCAGCATACTAATGACACACCTAAGAAGCGTATTGTAAGCGTGCCAAGCATGTCATTGATCGAGGAGATGAGATGCCCCGGCTTTGAAAATATTGCTGAGAAGAAATCAACATGGAGCCACGGCCATGCAGATAGCAAGATCCCTTGTCCGGCCTTTTCACCGATTAGAACTCCTTTTACTGATGTCAATTAACCCCCAAGAACATGAAAAAATTGTAGTCACACTCATCACCTGATGAGTTACGAGTAGTAGTAAGTTGTAGTAAATTTGTAGTTAGTGTAGCAACTTGTAGTGACAATAATTTGTAACAACTTTGATTTTTCTTAACTGGAAGAATTCTGTGTCATGAGGCAAGGTGAATTAATTGGCAAGGACACGGTTTTTATCAGTTGGAAGTCATATCACAGTAAGGATATGGCGATTAAAACTGTCCTATTGATAAGGTAAGGAGTTTTTTTTCATATCCTACCAAAGAATTCCATGATAAACAAAGAGTTGTAACGGAATTTCCGAACTCCTTTTCAGCAAGACACTTTTTTTATCAATTGAGTCAGATGATAATAAAATATCAAACACTTAAAACTGTATCTAATTAATAAGACATATTTTCATATTCTATCAAAGAATTCTCTGATGGATAAAGGGTTGTTAGAAACTTCCAAGCTCTTTCTTTTTCAGATCTTTACTCTCTTTGACGGGAAATCACGATAGAATTATAGTAAAACCGTTGCTTATTTTTGAAATGTTCCAAAAGTTGCTACCTACAAGTACTCTTGCTTGTAGAGAGAGAGAGAGAGAGAGAGAGTTTTTTTTTTTTGGAACTGTTTTGAAATGTGCAAAAGAAGTAATCAAATAGTAGTTGGTCTATTTGAAACACTTAAATTAATGAACGTAGCGTAGGTGAATTTGGTAATAATAATAAAATAGAGAGATCAAAGCGTGAAAGCTAAAAAGTCATCACTGACCGTGGATAAGAGGTACAAATTTTCAATTGTTCTTCCTAACTTCTCTTCTCTTCTTTTCTGCTGTGGCAAAATTATTATATAAGATTCAAATTTCGTGGTCAACAATCATGGATTCATCATCATCATCATCATCACTATCACCGTCACCGTAAAAGAAAATTGAATGTAGTGTGTACCCAAAAAAACATGAAAATATATTTGAATTTCGTCCATTCAAAAATAGTGTGCCAAACACACTAATAATTTTATAGCACTTTGCATATTGAAGTTCTGATGGTTTGTTTGCACTCTCGTCCTTGGATACAAAAATAATCTTTTGATAATTCAGTATTATGTCTAGTCTTCCAATCCTGCAAAAACTTGGCTTCCACTAATGATTGGACACATTTGTTATTCTTTTGAAAGTTTAGGGAATAAATAATCCAAATTAATATGTATGTCGAGAAAAGTCAAAAAAAGAAAAAAAAAAAAAAAAAACCGTGCTTCCAACAGAGCGCTGCTTTTTTTTTTTTTTTTTAACCTAATTAGTATATGTACTTTATAAAAATCATTAGAACATTCCAAGAAAAACCACCAGCGGATGAGGAAGCTGCAACAACCATGCTTTTTATAGCTTGCCCCAGTTGCCACAAACGACTTGCTTTACTTGACATCTTCATTAACATGTATATTTGTCCATACACACACACATATATACAGATACTCTTCTACCGATGGCTAAAAATCTCCGACAATTATAACTTTCTAAATAACAATTTATAATTGACTTAGTTGTAATTTTATACAAGATTACGTATCACATGAAATTATCTAACAATTGTTCATTTAAAAAACAAGTATCATTAAAAAATATTACAACGAAATTAATTAATTACTAAAATAATGAAGAAAGATTGGAGAATATATTAATGTGTAAATAGATATATATATTGTTTTTCTACTGGTCTCAATGTCAAGCTGTGAACTGCGGAGAAAGAAATAAATACAGCCATGCAGAAAGCAAGATCCCTCGTCCGGCATTTTCACTTATTAGACCTCGTAGTTGGTGTAACAACTTCTGGGCACAATAATTTGTAACGAGTTTGATGTTTCTTAATGAGTTCTTCCATTTTCTGTCCGACTGTTCTAACTGTGTGCTCTACAAATTGTTTCACAAGAATTCTGCTGGTTACGAGTTGGACACGGTTTTTATCAGTCGTAGTCATATCATAAAGAAAGATCTAATAGTTACAACTACGTCTTGTTGTTACTATGTTTTTTCATGTCTTATTAAAAAATTCTCCAACAGATAGATAGATAAAAGAGTCATTATGAAATTTCCAAACTCTTCTTTTCACACAAGACGTTTTTTCATATTCTATTAAAGAATTCTTTAAAATATAAAAGAGTTATTAGGGAACTTCCAAACTCTTCTTTTCAAACCTTTCCTCCCCCTGGTGTGAAATCTCATTAGAATAAATACTTAACAATTGCTTATTTTTGAATGTTCCAGAAGAATCACCTGGAAGTTGTTCTTGTTATATATATATATATTATGGAGGTAATTGGATGCGAAATGGGCAAAAGTATGAAATGTGAAGGTAGGTGAACTTTGTGATAATAGTAAAATACAGAGATCAAAGTGTGAAAGCCGAAAAGTCAAAACTGACCGTGAATTAGAAATACAAATTTTCAAAATGCACTTCTCTTCTCTTCGGCCGTGGGCGGACTATTAGATAAGAGTCAAATTTTGTGGTCAACAATTATCTCATCAACAACTGCACGCCACGCTATCCTCTGAATTTGTCGAAATTTGTTGTTATTTATATCTTTAATTTTTTAACATTATAATCTTCAAATATCTAAATCAGGAGATTTTTATCATAGGACGTGAAAAAAATATATATATATTATGGATAAGAGTTTTATTTTTTAAATCATGAGATCTGTATTACGAACATGAGGTTCTACCATACTAAAACCCTGGAAATGAACTCCAATCCTTCATCAGAGTTGAACTTTCGACAGAGTAATTATAATATTTTAGCAATTAATTACTCGCCTTGAACTTTAGTGGTTTGTTTTCACTTTCGTCCTTGGAATTTTTTGATAATTCAGTCTGGGTATATTAGTAAATAATCCTCTACAATTTAACTTCAACCAGCGATCAGACACATTTTGAATTGGTTTGAAAGTTTAGGAACTAAATAGTTAAAGAAAAACATGAATTTCAATTATGGGACTTCATATTTTGCATTATTAATAGGATATGTTATTTTAGTCTTTAAATTATATTTTTTAATAATCTGATCTATAATTAAACACTATCAATTTTTAACATGAATACTTACGTATCAAAACTGTTAAATTATTAATCCTTAACAATTAAAAATAATTCCTACTATAATTGTATAGAAAAAGAAGTCCCTAGATCAAATACGAGAAAAGTCAAGGCATTTACCATTCCAAAACCCCAGCACTTAATTCCCAAAAATCCGACGCTGATTAGTAAACAGTAAATAGAGTGCTTTTTCCGTACTTTACAAAAATCATTAGAACATTTCTAGAACACCCACTGGCAGATGAGGAAGCAACAACGATGCCCTTTAAAGTTTAGCTTGCCCCGAGTTGCCACGAACGACTGCCTTTACTTAACATCTTGTTTATAATATATATATATAATATCTCAAATATAACGGTCGGACTTATCCGATAATTAAAACATTTTGTTTAAAATATTATAATTAATAATTGATATATATCTAATTTTTTTATTTAGAAGATTACAACAATTTAAAGCTATTATTATTTAAAAAAATAGTATTATATTAAAGTAAACTAATTATAGTGACATGTAAAAAAAAAAAAATTACGAATGTCATTTTATAAAGTGCATTGGTCAAACATTATGTATGTTTTGTATGTATACTAGTCTCGTCGTCAACCGCGTACAACTGAACAAAATAAAAATATAGCTAAGTCGTCTCTGTCGGTTGCACGTGGGGGATAAATATAAATATTTCTCGTGCCTAATTTATTGTTACACAGGCAACTACGTAAATGACAACTTCAAACTAGTCAAAGGGAAAGGTCAAAGTCTTCTATTTTGCGTGAAACTACAAATTTGCCCATACAAATTCAAACTCTGGAGGGGTAATCTTGTAATTTGGTGAAATCAAAAGGTCAAATATTGAAAAGTAACAATCCCCCACTGCCCACTATAAATGGCGGACAGTAGTCTCATCCCGAAAAACATTCCCATCTAGTACCCACAGGTCATAAGCCTCGCAGCATCAACAAAAATAAAAATCCTAAAAGTACTTTTAGGTTCCGATTATTATTATCATTCTTTTTGTTTTTCCCCGAACAATCCGGGTTTTCTTCCGGTTGAAAACTAGTCCGTCATGAAGAGAATGAGAGAAGAAGATGAGGAAAACAGCGTGCTGGACATGGCGAAATGCCTAATGCTACAAGCTACGGCATTGCCTGTCCAGCCTCTTAGGCAGTACCGCCCGCCGTCTGACGATGCTTTCGAGTGCAAGACATGCAACCGCCGGTTCTCGTCGTTCCAAGCACTCGGCGGCCACAGGGCCAGCCACAAGAAGCCTAAATTGACGGGTGAGGATCATCATGAATCGGCTAAAACTGGTCCCGCCAAGAGCTTGTTACCAAAGAAGCATGAATGCAGCATATGTGGGTTGGTGTTCAGCATGGGGCAAGCCCTCGGCGGCCACATGCGGCGCCACAGAGCCGTCATGGAGATGCAAGGGTTTTCCGATGTCATGTCAAGTTACCATCCCGACGTCGCCCTGTCGAAGGCACCGGTCGTGCTGAAGAGGTCTAATAGTAGTTGCAAGGTTTCATTGTTGGACTTGAACCTCACGCCTCTGGAGAATGACTTGAAGATCTTGTTTGGGAACATGCCTCCAATAGTTTATCCTTCTATTTAATTCAGCAGTTCATGATAATCACAATTGATTTTGTGATGATAGGATCACACCCTTTTTTTTTTTTTTGTAGTATTTTTTTTTCTTTCTTTCTGACATTGAAATTCATTCATTCATTCCTTTGATGTACAATTGTGTTCATTAATTAAAGATTTTTTTTTTTTTGGGTATAATTGTTGACCTTTCAAAGTTGGCCAATACCAACAATTATTTTTGTGGACAGAAAAGCACTTTTTTTTTTTTTTGGTTTAAAGTTGAAAGAACTATGAACATGTAATCACAAGTAGAAAACAATTTCGTTGCAAGTTTTTGACTCAACTTTTGAATCTTTGACAAAACCTCCACTCATTCAAATCCTCCCCCCCGCGCCCCCCCCCCCCCCTCTCCCCTTTTTTTTTTCTCCTTTTGCTCAACTAACTATTCGTTCAAACTTCTTGTTATAACTTTTTTTTTTTTTTAAATTAGAGAAGAAATGATTCAAACTCTACACTTTTCGAAGTTAGGTATGAAATTACTACTACACTATGTCTGCAACCATCTTATTATAACAATTTTATGAACTGAACACTAATAATCAATTTCAGAAAGAAAGAAAGAAAGAATCTCACAATCAAGTAAAACTCCGACTGATTCTGATTCTCTTTCAATTGACCGGACAAGTGGAATTGGACGACCAGTTTGGGCCACCAAGATCCAAGTAGAAATTCAGGCCCAAACAAAACCCAAAACCCAAATTCAAGCTGCCCCAAGCAAAATTTTTTTCATCTATCAACACGGTACAAATTTTCAATTCTTGTGATATAAATTAAAGTTAATTTTAATTTAATTTAATATCATATTAATCTAGTATTAAGTTTTCGTGTTATATCGGCGCAGTGGTCTTTTTAAATTTGTGTTATTTAGAAGCTTTCCCGGATGTAGATTCATCTTTCTGTGTGACTTTAAAACGACAACAAGCTCCAAAAAAAAAAAAAAAAAAAAAAAAAAACATGACGATAGAAAACGATGACACATATTAAGAAAAGAATAACATGAAGAACTCTAACCGCTCATGAAGAAACGGTGAATGGTGAAAAATAGCGACTGCAAACTAGGAAAATGACCTATATATGATACTAACATGAGTGATCTAAAACTGGCAACATCCTAAAATGTCTAGAATTAGGTAAAACGACAAAAGGGGGGGATAGGGAATTATTTTTTGAACGACATCGACCAAAAGAGCAAAATGACGACTTCGAAGAAACAAACTCTGAAACTACTATAGAAACTACAATACTAGGAGTCCATCCATTATAATTTAGTAATTAACAGACTGAGTAACTTATAATCATCTTTCAAGCCATTAGCGCTAGCCTAGTGGTGAGGGAGAGGTGGGTTAAGGGCTTAAGATGCTTAGTCTCAGGTTCGATCCTGAGCATGCATATAATATTATTAATAGAGTAATAGTGGGATAGAAGGTGTACATGGATGCATAAAAACAAAAAAACAAAAAAAAAAAAAAACCTTATAATCATCTTTCTTAAGGCATTATCATGGTACTTAGGTTGATAAAAGAGATTTAATTAAGTGTATTATCCCATTTATTTCTCTAATTACTCTTTCTTTTTTCAGATAATGTCTCCCACATTGAAAGTTCTATCATACTTGAAATACAAATATATAGTTCGACAAGTGGTTTAATGTATATTTATTGAGGACTGAATGTCCAAAACTACTTGTAACAATAAGGATCGGAATTTTTCTCACGATGCATGTAGGTTTGGATATTCAGTTGTTACAACTAAAGGACGTCGGCTAATGAGCTACGCAGTGTTGAATTCATAGTACTGCAAGCGAACTTAAAGGATTCACTCGGCCAATGAGCCATGCCGTGTTGAACTCATAGTGATGTAAGCAAAATTAAATCCGTTGTTTCGATAAAATTATATCAAATCTTTTCTACTTTATTAAAGGACTTCCAGATTTCTTTCCTCAAGAAGACGAGGAAAAAAAAAAAAAACACAACAACAACAACACCACCACAATTACACAGATTGTTTGTGAGTTGACAATATTTTTATCTTTTGGTATCTAAGTTTCTTTTAGTTTTTTTAGTTTTTGGATTTCTACGTGTGCTGTTCACAAAGTTCTCATTATCATGGTTTCTAATTAAAAACTAAGAATATCCTCCATGCAGACTTTTTTTTTTTTTTTGGGGTAATGATTTTCAATTCTTCGATATTCTAAAGCAATAAATAATGGGCGAAGTTGTTAGATTATCCATTAATTATAGTATTAAAAGTTTAAGAAAAAGCTTACAAGAATAAATAAACATGTATCTAAATTCTAATAGAAGCCTAGGAATTATGTTGATACGCGATTCCTCAATTAATTAATGTTCTTTTTTTTTTAATATTAATTAATTAATATTCAGAGCCAACTTTTTTTTTAATATACTAATTAGGAAAACTACCTTGATTCATGTATCATAAAGATTAATATGGTTGTCAGTATAGCCTAACAATAATATCATATCCTACTCTACCTAAAACATATAGAGTTCGAATCCTTCCACCCTCAAATTCAAAAATAATAATAATAATAATAATAATAAAGATTAATTATTGACGAAATTCGCGAGCTAGCTCTTAAAGTCCAACCCTTTTTTTTCTTTTGATATATATACATATATATATATGTATGTAAACTTCACCGTGCAATACTGCCGGCTATGACATTGACTTAAATCTATAAATTAATGTGACATAATTATTTTAAAAGCTGCCCCTATGAATTATAAGACATATATTTTCATACACTAAAATATATACGTAGAAGAAAATCAACTGATACAAGTTGGCACGGAAGAATATCTACCAAACGACATATATATCCTTGACATTTGAAATAGGAAATAGGGCTAATTAATTAATTAATTAGGTGAGACAGTACTTCTTGATTGATATATATATATATATAGTATAGTAATCTCTAAAGTCCATGCGAAATTTTTCAACCAAAGTTCTAGCTCTACGTATTGAGGTTTTGATAAACATCTTCTTCTTTTTTAGGCGACAATTAACTAAGTAATAGAGGTTTATATGGAACAAATTGTTTCTAGCTAGCTTCTACCTAAGAAAGCATTTAGACAACTCTATAATTATTTAGTTAATTAACAATTAAGCTGCATCATAATGCAGTAGTACGAAGTCAATTTCGGAGATTACATATGTGTGTGTATATATGTGTGTGTGTGTGTGTGTGGTAAGATTTAAATATGCATATATATACTTTCGTTAGAAAAACTTATATATACATATATAGATATATTTAACCAGTCAATGTTAACTAAGGTATACGTCATACGTGAATCATGTTTCCCATGTCAATTCGGTCCAATCTTGTTTTTAAATTGTTTGGAGCAAAGAGACAAGATATTACGCTCAAACTTCTCATTGATTTATTTATCCACCAGCCAATTTGTCCCAAGAAGAGGAGGGAAAAACATATATAGGTGCTTTTCAAGAGATACTAATTAATTAAGTATTTTAATTAGCTTATGCTACGTACAATGTATATAATATACAGATACTGAAAAAATATATAAATAGATTTATATTATTAGTCCCCAATGCTGAGGGGGCCAAAAGTCGTCGTTGAAGAACTACAAATAGTCATATGTGGAAATGATCAAGTTCCCATTTGACATTCAGTTTCAAATCTCTCGATTTTTTTTTTTTTTTCAATTCACATTATTTTTCTCTTACAAAAATTCCAATTTATTATTTAAATTATGGATTTTTAATAGCATTTTTAAATTATGGATTTCAACTTATGATTTAGAGTCCAAACCAACCTCAATTATTCATGTTAATTCTCTGTTTATTTTTTAGTACTTTCTATGTCGTAATCGTCATCCTGTAAATTAAAAAAAAAAAAAAAAGATTCTTTGAGATAAATATAGATTAAACACACGATATAAGTATAATCAAATATCTTCAGACCAGTTGATTACTCTCTCTAATCATTCAAATATATATATGCCATTTTATGTTTTTCATTTATTGCTCCATGCAATATTTTAACTGTGAAAAAAAAAAAAAAAATTGACTTCGTACTCAAATTAGATATTTAGAAGGAAAACCAACATATTAACAAGTGACTAATATAATTCTAAGCAAATCAAGTAGACTTTTTTTTTTTGGGTGGCCATAATGCCAAAGAGATTGCTTAATTAACGTTTCTTTTTCAAATCATACCTAGAATGATTAATTCAATTATTAGTCAAATTAAGTAGGTTTGATTAATTTTCATATATGTCTTGTCAAGTTATAAACGGTGTTAGAGATCAGATCTAGTCGTATCACGTACGTGCTTAAGATAGCATTCATTGCATTGTTCTGCTAATCATTGCAAAACGGAATATAAAAAGAAGAAGTAAGAAGAAAAAGCAGCATCTAAAGTAGCTTGAATAATATTATTCTCAAACCAAAAAAAAAAAAAAAGATTGGATAATATAATTGTTTTTTTTTTAATTTTAAATTTGTGTGGCCCTAAATGTAAAAAATAATCAAAACCAGTAGCAACTAATAAAACGATCCATCATAATAAAAAAAGATGAGTTCAGATGAATGTCGGTGTTATTATTGTGGGACACATCACACATGATTAGCGCATCTCCTAAAATATAAATGTAGCAAAAGGCAAAAAAAAGCTCACTTATTACTACGGGGAAACTTACAAGCATTGCCAGGAATATAATCAATTTTCTATAGAAAAGTACAGGAGGAAAAAGAAAAAAAAAAAAGGGCTTACAAACCTGACGTTAAAAAAAATATATATACTATTTATCAATTACTACATATAAAAATGGTATATCAAAATTATCACACTACATATATTGAGTTTTTTTTACTATAATTGTTTTTTTTTTCCCCACAAATAGGATCACTTAATATAACGTTATTAAGTTATAAAACGTAGTTAATATCCAACAAAAAAATGCCTTACATGCACATAATAAGCAGATTAACCTTCACAATAACGTCGTCGTAGGGGCTTAAAGGGAGGCTCTTGCGAGTGGACCTCGAAAGGTCTATAATATTGATATGATATTATAAAAGGTATTTTGGTGATTTTACACTTATAGTTTCTATTGTTCTAATTTTTCTTTACAAATAAGGGGTGCCCTAATTAGTGATTTGTAGAGAGGTTAGAGAAAGAAACATGTATACAGTTTTGAGGGTTACTCTTGTAAATTTCTTGACATTAGCTGAAACAAGATGTAATCTCACATGACGAGAAACTTGTATAAAAATTTTACATGTTTTGTGATTGTTTGTTTTCTTAAGTGAATTTATTATTGTTGATCTTATAGAATTAAGTCAATAACTTTTAACAAGCTCTAGTCAAAGGGTCTTTAAAACAAAATGATTTTAAATAATTTGATTCCATGGATAAAAGAAGATATGAAATAGATGTGAGTCGATAGATATGTAGGCTCAACCCTTCACATTCGGGATGTTTAGAGTTTTTCTTTAAATTTGAAATTTTCATTTTTGATAGTAATCTATGTCATGTGTTATCATTATCAAAGTGCTCAACATTAAGGGTTGGGAAGTTGGGAGATGTTTCGGCCTCCTATTTCTCGATGGCCCACCAAACCATCTTGTGAAGAGCACATATCAAAAGTCCCAAATTTAGGAGTTGTGTCATTTTAGGTAATTTGACTATGGCCTTTCCTCACACTACAAACCATAATAGTGCACCACCTAAATTACATTTTTTTCTAATAATAATTTCTATGTGGCCAGGAATAAACATGACCAAATCTAAATATCCTTTCATTGAATAAATATATATACATATATGTTTGCTATATGCTATATTTTTATAAATTATATCAATATTCCAAAAACCAAAGATCTGACTTTGGAATCACTCATTTGAGTCGAATTACAAGGAAGCCAACCTGTCAATCATCTTGAACTCAATTCCTACCCACAAGATTTCTGATTTTGCCCTCTCTCTCTCTCTCTCTCTCTCTCTCTCTCTGAAATATATTTATTTATTTATCTTTTGTGAAATACAGATTGACTTGTAGAGATTCATAACCAATCAAGTTGAGAAATTGGTTGACTAAATGAGAGGAATAAACTCCTAGAAAGCTTAGCAGTAAAACTGTTTAACACTGATATCATGTGAACCACTTTGTACGTCTCTATAACCACAAACCACACGATTAGTCTCTCATGTTGATTTTTTGTCGGGCCGAAAAGTCAACCTTATTACATTATTATTCCTTTTACATTCTCTTCTCTCTCTTTTTTCTTTTTTTCTTTTTAATTAATGTTCTTTCAATATATATATATATATATATATATATTTTGTTAAATAGTCAGTCTCAGTGCAAAAGTGATAAAAAGAAAGAAGGAGCCGCATTGAACACTTCGAGGGGGTGAGAAGGCTACTTGTCCTTCATGCAAGAAATTGTGAAATGAAGTTGGAATCCGCCTGATAATCGTGATATTTTCCTCGATCCTTATATATTATACGGAGGCTACACTATTTCTCTTAAATTATCTTAATACGACATACTTAATTGTCTCTATAACTCTTTTTGCATAAAGGGAAAATTTTTTTTGACCATTTAAATAAGAGAATGATATAAGATATGAAAATCACTATGTTAGTTTATTTCAAAACTTTGAAGGAGGTTTGTTAAGTTTGTATATTTCTTTTATTTTAATTTGGTTATGATCATAAGATCTGACATTACAAGTTCATCAATAGGATTAATTAGTTGATTCCAAAGTTCAAATAGCTTGATTAGTGCGCCAACAAACAACCAATTAATTTACAATACATAGCTAGCTTAATAGAGAATTATACTGGAAGATGAAAACAATTTGTTTGAATGTATTTTGAAACAATATTGTTGTTGCCGATGCAATTATATATATATATATCTATATATATATATATATATCTAAAACCTGTATAGAATTGATTAATAACTTAGTAAGATAGCTCAATAATTGTTGATTTTATTTGTCCTAATTGATATTTTAAAAAAACTAAACTACTTAATTTAATTTTCTAACATTGGTTGTTGAAGTCAATTTTTGAGAGCTAACTACTTTTAGTGGGGAGATCAAAATTTTGTACTATTAGTTTCCTCACTAAACAAACTATAATTTGTTCATATTGTGACTTCGTGAATCATGTTTTTGCAGTTAGCCCTACCTTCATCGACACATACATACATATACATAATACTAATTTACATATATATATATATTAAATAAACAAATAAAAATTCATACAAATATATATATATATATGTATGCTAACGTCATTGCTTAGCCAATGTCTTCAAATGATGTAGTGTTTGGTCCTTCACATAAATTAGAAATGCCCTTATAATGATATGCACGCACTTAAGTTTGTCACGATCAAAGACCTTTCGACGAAAATTTATTATCATGGTGGAGATACTAATTATATATGTAGTTTTGGAACCATGTGATGCATCATGATCATTTAATATTAACTGGTCGTCATGTCACTATTTATATGTATATAAATACTATAATTTTCCTACAGATACTATATGCTATCAAACAGAGAACTTCCGGGAATTCCATGATTTGTCTATACAGTAGTTTAACATAAACACAGTTAATTTAGTTGGAACTGCATGTAATGATTATATGTGTATATATAATAAATATATGTATATAGTGCTAAGGCCGGTGAAGGAATATATTACGCATATTAATATTATAAGAGAACGCTCCCATTTAATTTGAAGTTGTAGGTTGGTCGTGATCTTACTCCACGTCTTTGGGAAGCACACCCTCTAACAAACGATCACCAAGAATATGCCTACTCGAATTCTTCATCTCTTTTTTTATATTCATAATAAAGAATGCTTCCTAGCTATATATAGGCACGAGCACTAATAATTATTCCTAGCTAAAAGCTGAATACACATATATTCATGCAACCGAGTGCGGTGCGATTGAGTTTGTGATTAAAGATTTGAATGTTAGACGGTCGTTTTATATCTTGTAGACGTAAATGTTTGTTTTCTGTCATTTTAATTAGAACGTTAGATTTAAAATACTTGATATTACACCTCATGTATCTTGATCACTCTAGCACATTCAATAAGATTAAAATACATAAAGTATATATAGGTGACATGTTCTTCATTTGAGATGTAGAATTCGTCGTGTGTGATTTTAACTTACTAATGTAAACATCTAAAGCAACCGCTTTAGTAATAAAATAAAAAAAAAAAGTAAATATACTAACATTGGTCACCTCCTATTTCTGATTCTTATAAAAATTAAAAAATATATATATATATACATGTATTATATATATATATATGCGCTAAGGGTTTTTATTTTTTTAAATAAGCAAAATTTAATTAAAAAATAAATAAGAAATAGCTTATAAATCTAAAGCATTAGGAGTCTTAAAACAACCGAACTAAAGCAAACTAAACCAGAAATAAAACACCAAAAAAAAAAAAAAAAAAAAAAGAACCAAAGAGAAAATTCTTAAGAATTGTTCACTTTAAAACACTTCCCTATAAAAGCACGTATGAAGTGGTAAGATGTCTTTCTTCTTATACAATATGTTCTTCTTTCTTCGCCTCTCATCTTAACCTAAAACAACAATTTCCATCTTTTTCTAAACAAGATATATAACTATTAATTGTATTGTTATTTTGAGACTTTTCTTCTTGAGAAGAGCGGTAATAATCTCATAATAAAGGAATCGGTTCCTCTGGCAGTATCAACCTTTCAAATGAAATAAATTTAATCTGATGGCTCAAAGAAATTTATGAAGAACAAAACGGGAAAAATCCTTATTAATTTGTTATGTTGTAACAAAAGTTACCTTAAAAAAGAAAAAAAAAAAAAGTTATATCTTCCTTCATGTCTCTGTTCAGAGTCCAGTCCTTCTTTAAAACCACAATCAATTTTACCCTCTCTATTACACACACACACACACACACACACACACAACACACACATTATTAGTTAATAACTTAATAGGAGGCCATCATATGTTCGACATTCTATATTGGTTACAATAGTATATAAATGTGTGTGTATATCTGTACTTATATATAGGTGGTGTGGGATTGGTTTATTGATTAATTAGGGATGTGGCGCGTAGGAGCATCCTCAACTTAATTAGCCAATGAAATTTCTCAAAAGCTATACATTAATATTATTAACATATCTCCAAACATAAAATCATTACATTGATTCGCTACAATTAGTAAATTAATTTATGAAGAATAAATTCAGATATATTAACTTCATGTATATGGGCTTCATGATTAGGGCACTTAACCCCTAATCATGCTTCTACTAACCCAAATAATTGGTTGGCTATAAAGCATTGTTCACCTTTTCCATTTAACTAATCCACTCTTTTACAGGTATATATCTATGTGTGTGTATATATTATATTATATATATATATATATATACACACATATGTATATAAAGTGAGTTCCAACTCTACCCAACATTCTACCTTTCCTAAAGATAATTGAGATCTAGTTAACATCCGTTGATTAAAGCTTCAACGGGGCACAAAAACACGATAGCCTTTTGGAAATCATGGACTTTTTCTTATCCTATATAACTTGTTGATCACTATATTAGTGCTCTCAATTAATACCAGAGGCCCTAAGTATGCATACACACACGCACACATATACAATATGGCTAAATATTCACGGAATGTCCAAAATGCATTGCCACCGCAAACAAAAACCAAGATCAGTGACCAATATTAAATATGAGGGACACCCAAGGACAAAACATAGACCATATTCATTTCACCAAAACGAAATAAACCAAATTCTTTAAAGCATACATTATAAATATTGTGTATTTAATCATATATGGAAGAGAGATGTAGTTTGACAATTTGGACCATATTACTCTATTTTTGGACGAGCAAATACGATCAGACACGTTATGTTTATAATCTGACATTCCAACAATACCTTTTTGTTATTTTATCAAACGAAAAGTAAAAAACAATTCCTCTGTTATCGTTTTCCAATAATGATATATTAAAACTACATTCTAAGGATCATATTATCATTTAATTGGCCAAGACTATATATTGTTGTGTTTGGCTTCCTTCTTCTTAAGCATATAACACACACAAACATATATATTTGTAAATTATATAATACATGAGCATGTGCAGTACTTTCCTCGACCGCCGTCCATTCTATTCAGACCGTTGCAGTTATTGGTTTTCTCTTCGTTCTTTCCCGTTTGTTCTTGGTTATATAAAATGCCTATTATAATACCCTTGTTTAATTCTTTTTTTTTTTTTTAATTTGTTCAATCACGTTTTATAAACAGTGGCTGAGCCATTTTTTTCAAGGGGCATGACGTCAAAGTTTGAACTAAAATACAGTTCAAAAATTTTTTATCATTATTATTAATTTATTTGTATCTTTGATAATTTGTTTTCCTAAATGAAATAAGCTAAGAATAGAGCTTGACATAATTTTAAAATTTAGAGATTAAAAATTTGTGAATTTATACGGTAATAAAGTTTGATTAATTTCTTATTTCTTTAAGAAAATAAATTTCAGATATGAGTACATACAAATCAAAACTTAGGTTAAACTTGTAAGATTTTTTTTTTTTAAATATTATGCAAATGAAATAATTAAAAAAATTTACGGAGACAAATAAATGATAAAATTGTGTATACATTTTGTTATTAAGGGGAAAACTATAAAGAACCATAAGAATTTTCAGAATTTATGAGAAATTTTCAAAAATTCAGGAGGACATAGTAAATGTGTAATTGTACTCACATGCAATTAAAAATATGTCTGTAGTGTGTATATGTTCATGTGCATATATATCTGTATATACATATAGATAATGCATATGTATCGTATAGGATGAAGCATGCAAATCAAGGACTATAAAAGCACGTGATCAGTATAGTTATTCCCTTAATTTTTACATTTTTGGTTTGTTGATAATGTTTAGGCCTGGCTGGCAAACTAAATTAACCAAGATAACGCGCTGGCATGGAAGGTTCCACTGATGCATATTGGACCGCCCATACACACACACACACACACACACACATATATACATATACAAACATATTGCATATGAGATCTATGAATTTGTCTTTTTTTTTTTTTTTTTCCTAATTACTCCTTTATTGAATTTGGCAGCTTTCAACCAAACGACTCGTAGTTGTTAATGCGCTCGTCAAAAGGGTTTTTAAAGTTCAAGCAAATGAAGATCACAATCGGCACCGCATAGCAGAGCAGTGTACACGTGTCCATGTCATTAACAATATTTTAAACATTCGAATAATTTTGATATAGTTTATTAGAGATTCTTCTGATTTGATGACACGAAAAGCAATAGAGAGATTTTTTTTCCCGTATTATATATGGCTTGTATCCGCTTTTTTAAAATTTTTAATTACCTATAACACATGTAAATTGAAGTTATCATGAGAGACAATTTCTGTTAGTGGAGCAATAAAGGTACACGTCTTTTCAGTTTGTTATAAACTATCTAATAATATCATTAGTATGATATACATATAAATAAATATATGTATATTATATGTAAATGTATATGAATGTACATTCCTTTGATGTTAGAAGAAAATATACTCTTGGATTTGCATATCATGATATCAATTGTGAGGATTATATGGGAATGTTTTAGTAGGGCCGCAATTTTGGACACGATACGGGAACAACACGAAAAAAATCAGTTTGGACCACACATTTAATAATTTGGTCAAAATTGGATTGACACATTTAACACAAAAAAAGGGGGGCCGGAAATAGACTAACATGTTTAATTTGTTTATTTAAATGAATATGATAATACTAATGAATTTAAATTATAGTTGTTAGCTTTTATTTTATATGAAAAGGATGATTTTTTTTGTGGTAGTGAATTTAGAATTTTTTAAGTGATTTTTTATCCAAATTTTTCATATTAAATGGGTTAGAAACTAATTTTCGTGTTCAATGAGCCATAAATGGATTTTTTTTGTGTTAATGGATCATAAACGGGTTTATTTTCGTATCAACCTGTCGTAGTCCATTTAATAATCGTGTTCGCACGTGTCATACCGTGCAACATGTATATTAAACGGTTCGTATGTTCATGTTTAGATTCCTAACCTGTTTATTAATCGGTATCGTATTCGTGTTCGTGCTTATTGTGTCGTGCTATAATCGAGGCCAGTCTAAATACGGTCTATGAATACGAATTGTCAGTCGTATATTTTAAGTGAACTAGCCAATTAATTTACTATGTACATTTATACACGATGATAATTAATCCTTCCAAATTAAGGTAATATACAAGTAAGAAACTTATCTTATGATATTAGCTGTTTGGCACAAACTATAGCTTGATGTCTACGTCCTTATTCCCTTTGGATTGAAAAAAAGAAGGGGGGGGGGGGGGGGGGGCGCGATTTTGATGATGCTATCAGAAGTGTTACCTTCCGTTTACTTTTCTTTTCGTTTTTTTAATTTCTCTCCCTTTATACATATCCTTAGCTTTAATTTTGCGGCAAAATTTGTGTGTGTGTGTGTGTATTTGTATGTATGTACGAGAGAGTGTGTATAAATTATAAATGTACATCATTGTCAATACATATGCAGAGAAGTTCCAAAGTGTGACGGAAACAATTGCCTCCCCTCAAGGTGTAAATCTACTAATCCAAGATCTCAATCCTTTTCATTTTAAATCAAATATATATATGAAAAAATGTGTAGTAGAAAACCTAGCCGAGAATAATATTGGATTAGGTTTTTTAGGCATGATTTGGTAGAATCTTGTTGACCAGTGCACTCAATACACACGTCCTCGACGGCGGCTCCGGCATGACACTTCGCTTCTCGGCATTGGTCCTCTCTCTTGAGTCTCTTAAGTATTGTCAAACATGACATACATAATATACATAAACAATTTCTTAAAAGGACTTATAAAACTCATCTTTTGTGTATCTTGAAGGGAACAGGATTAAGGCACTCAGCCTGATCGAGTCATTGATAATTAAAATATATACGAAAGGGCAATAAACTAAATAAAATTTGATTACGTATATATCAACGTTATTCTTATTCTTTAGGCTAAATATATATTCTTTGCCAATTCTCCATGATCATGATCACTAGCTAGCTAGCTTGCTGAAAGAGAGAATTAGTAATTATTATAATTAAGTCTTTTGATTAACTTTATTGACCTATTAATGTTGATTTAATTAGAGACGAGGCACGTGTTTATAAAGGCATTAAACTAATGGAAGAGGATGTAATGCCACTCTACACGTGGTTTGGTTTTAGGCGACGAACATGATCATGAATAGATTTTGCCAAAGGACAGGTTAAAAGTTCCTTAGTCAAAAAAGGGTCTAGAAAATGCAACAAAAACCCAAGTACTAATCACATTCTAGTTGATTAATTAGCACTTTTATTACATAATAACTAAACTCAACTAGACAGTAATTGATGAGGACCCCACTCTAATTTGGAAGTAATTAGGAAGTGGGGCCCAATTGTGGGGTCATTGTTGGCTGCCCAAATGAGCTCGATTGGGAATGACCCTCCAACAACTTTTGGTGTCCGGTTTAGTGGCTTCTTATGCTACCAGTACCGGATCACGTGGAGTAAGGAGTAGAACTCTAAGATCAATCAAAAGATGAAAAATAATATAGTATTTGTGAACATACCGAGTCATTAAAGATGATAAAAATTTTGATGGATATTCTACTTTTACCATCGGTAGGAATTATTTTTTTAACAATATGATTTGTAAACGTGAAAAATTTATAACTCAGGACACAAGATTGTTCTTAATCATAGATCAAATCAAATGATTAAACAACAGTTTCCACTAATAATGAAAAACAATGATAGGTTTCGCAGAAATTTTCATTTAAAAATATCCTTTTCATTAAAGTTTGTATATCTAATCATCACATTTACTTCCGATTTTATTAATTTTGTGTAGTTTTGAAAAAATTTTTACTTGACTTTGACAAGGTTTAAAGTTAAAAAGACATGGATTACCAGTAGAAATACCTAATAAAATCTTCATTTAAAATGTAACGAGTATAAAACAAATTTAAATAAAAAAAAATCTTCATCGTTTTTAACATTTAAGCCTTTGACATATGTATATGGGTCCTATTACTTAGTTTTAAGAAAATATCCATAGAAATATCTTTGAGAATTTTATCTCCAACTGACCTCAACTTTTTCTTTGAAATAAATAAACGATGAGGAAATAAATCAGTAAATCTTTTATATACAAAAGAGTCAGTGGCACATGAATAACATTTTTGGTTATTGCTCTCAAATTGTCGCAACAATTTATGTTATCCTTACGTGACCGTCCATCACTTGTCATGGGACAAGTTATAATCTTGTCACTTAAATTTTTTTTTGTCTCTACTTTATTTTATTTTTCTATTTTATACATTCCGTATAATTAATACGTTAAGATATCTCAAATAAATCGGGGTCTGATTTAACAACTCCTTACTGAAACTCTCTAACTAGAAAGATTAACTAGCATAACTTGTAGATCTTTGGGTTGGGGGTTAGGGGAGGGATGAACAGCAAAAAGTTAGCTTTTCTATTTATTATTATTATTATTATTTTTTTTTTTTTGGCTAGACCGCAAATTTGGGCTAGCTGCTCATGCATTCCCTCTTGTGGCAGAACGGAACAATTATCATTTTAAGTAAGTGTCAAATCAAGCATGTTGCAGCTAGCCTAGCTCGATGAATGTACAGATGGGAGGTCTATTTAAAACCCCAGGACCCCTTTTCAATGCAGCCAAAATACTCCCTCCATTTCCCTTCTAATCATCAATCAGCTAGTTTTTAGCCCATTGCTCCTCAAATTGTGTGTACTTGTGCATTTGTCTGCCATATATATATATATATATATTTATATAGAGAGAGAGAGAGAGAGAGAGACGAGAGCTATGTACACGTATCTGGTTCTTTTTCCCTAATCCCTTCTTAGCTTGGAGTGTTTCACTATTGGCTTGCCGGTATAGCTAGGCATCAATACGCTACGCGGCTTTGTAATTAATAATATATCTTATAAGTAGTTGGATGGCAACAACATGATCAACCAGACAAAAAAAAAAAAAAAAAAGTAATACTACATGATAATCCACGCATGTTGCACGCCTACCTTCTTATCTACAAAATTACCTATATAAAGGATTTCTACGATCATAAATACAGAGCGTTTATTTTTTGCACCAATGATTTAAAATATATACAATAATTGATAGATGAACATTTTTGTTTTCATTTCTGGGAAGATCCAAGGTGTTAGATTAATTGCTTTCCTTCTCACTAATTCAAAATGTAGAGAATTCAACGATGGGGATTTAAAAACTACATCAACAATGTTAGAATATGAAAATATTGTTGATTAACTTTGCAATAGTTTAAATTTTTGAGATGGATTTATAGAATTAACACGATATCAAAGCTGAAGATATCCTAAGTTTGAACTCCATAATTAATTGTACTTTTTATCCCTTTTAATATCATTATGTATTGAAAATTTATCATGTTTTGTATACAAAACTATCATTTTTTTTTTTTCCGTTTTGAGATGATTTTGACAAATTTACTTTTTAGAAACACACAAAATCCATATGGAATACCTTAAAAAATATTTGCAATACCACATTTCACTTTTATCTTTCATGCAGAAATTAAAAGGAAAAAAAAAAAAAAACTCCTCTGAAATTACAATAGGGATCAATATAGCATATTGCATGGTTTTATAAGAAGTTCAGCGTTGGCATGTCGCAAGCATGTGCATGCATGCATGCGGTTCAAATATATATATATATATCAGAGCTTCTGCAATATATATAGTGTGAATTAATATAAGGGTTCTTTTGATATTTGGGTTGAGTTTGAGATGAGATGAAATTTTTAAGTTTGAGTTGGTTAACTTTTTAAAAATTAATTATAAATTTTATTGATTTTTCAGAAAAAAATAAAAATTAAGATGAAAAATATGGTTTAATTATAGTTAAACCTATATGCCAAACGATATGCTAAATATAATATGATAAGAGAATTTAGAGTGTGATTAATATTCAAGAAAGTAGATCTATTATGATCTGTTTGGTGAAATAGTTTGAGTTAAAATTTTTATGGGGTGTTTGGTGTTCAGTCCAACTCCATCTCATTTCAAATTTTTTTTTGTCTTTTTCCTAAAATGTTTTTGTCTTTTCTCAAAAAGTTTTTTGTCTTTTCTGAAAATTCAAAAAAATTTATTATTACAACTAAAATATTTTAACTCAAACTAACACACCAAACACCTCCGTAGATTTAAATTGATTGATTTTTTAAAAATTAATTATAATTTTTATTAATTTTTTAAAAAATGATAAAAATTAAGATAATTTATGAAATAGAATGTATATCTATGTTTCATCAGGTAATTCAGATCTACAATCATTCACTGTCCACATTAAAGTCAAGTATCTGACTTCCAAACTTTATTAACAACTCATCACATACGTGCTAGACTGCTAGCTATCTGATTTGACAAAAGACCATTACTTACTAATTTTTTTGTTTTCACAGAGTGACGGGAAGGATAATTGAAATATCTAGATTTTCAAACGCATCCCCTCGGTGGCTTAACGAATGAGTTGAGTTTAAGATTTTTAAGTTTTAATAATAATTTTTTAAAAAAAGTAAAAATAATTTTTTAAAAAAATAAAAAAAATTTTTAAAAAATGATAAAAATCATGATAAAAAAATATAATTTAATTTAAATTAAAATTATATACATATAATAAAGGAGAAGTGTCTTTTACTGTTTAAAGAACAGTACACAACAGTGATTTTCGGTTTTTTTTTTTTTGTTTTTCACGTTATAACTACAGTAATGTACAGTATCGCACAGTGAAACAGTGCAACACAGTAAAATGAGTTTCTTCTTCTTTTTGACCTGAACGGTGAACGGATCATTTTGCCTCTCATTAACTTCTCTGCCAGCCGTCCCTGCTCGTGCGCACTGTTCATGAACAGTGATTCACTGTTCATTGAACAGTTTCAGTTTTTTTTTTTTCGTTGCTGCTCTTTTTTTTTTTTTTTCTTTCTTCTTTTCTTTTCTTTTCTTTTCTTTTGCTGCTACCTTTTCATTTCATTGAACAGTGCTTTTTTTTTTTTTTTCGTTCGTTGCTGCTCTTTTTTTTTTTTTTCTTTCTTCTTTTCTTTTCTTTTCTTTTCTTTTGCTACTACCTTTTCATTTTCTTATCTTAGTTAGATAAGGTGAAGTCCTTATTGAATCAAATATGCTACTTTTTTCGTTGCTTTTTTTTTTCCTGCTTTTTTTTTTCTTTTTTGTTGTTGTTGTTTTTTTTTTACTTTTTCTTTTTGCGTTTGCTGATTTTTTTTTTTACTTTTGTTGTTGTTGTTGTATTTTTTTTTTTTTTTTGCTTCTGTTATTATTGTTTTTTTTTTTTAACTTTTGGTGCTTTGTTATGTTTTTTTTATTTTTTTATTTTTGTTGTTTTGCTTTATTATTTAATAAATAGTTTTCTTTTTTACTTTTATTGCTTTGCTACAGTTTTTTTTTTTAATTTTTACTGTTTTGCTACAGTAAAAAAATATAATATTTCATTGTTTAATAAATAGTGATTTTTGTTTTTGTTTTTTTTATTTTTGTTACTTTTGCTGTACGATTCTTTTTTCCTACAGTAATGCACAGTCGCTGCTTTTCTTATATTAAACTGTCAATTTTGCCCATATCCTATGTACTGATTTTGGCTTATCTACAGTGGAATGACAGATTTGTTCTCACATATTTTACCTTTTTTTTCGTGAAATTTTAGACATTAGATTCTGATCTATTGTTGTATTGTGTTTTTGCTCATTTTGTCTTTTTTTTTAAACAATTTTTTTACTTTAAATTTTTTATCTTTATTTCGGATTTTTTTGTGTATCTTTTTTGTTTCTTTTATTCTATTTTTTAAAGACCCATTTTTTAAGGATTCTGTATGCAATTTTTTTTCTTTTTTGTTTGTTTTGTTTTATATTTTAAAAATCATTTTTTTTTGTTTTTGCATGTATATAATCTGATAAAATTTTTTTTTATTTTTTTAAAACAGTAAAAAAAGAAGAAAATGAGTTATATATTTTATTTTATTATAATGTTTTTGTTAGGGTTAGTTTTTTCCGATTCTTTTGAGTTTAAAGATTTTTTTTCTTTTTTTTTTGTTTTCTGTTTTATTTTTCTTTAAATGATTATAACTACAGAAGATTTTTTTTTCTTTTTTGCTTTTGTTTTCATTTTTATTATTGTTAGTTCTATTATTATTTTGAATTTGCATTTATTGTTGGGAGAGATCTTGAAAAAAATTATATTGATTATAATTATAATATTTATCTTCACCAACTATTTTTATCATAAAATATTTAGTTTTTTTGTTTATTTTTTTTTTCATTTCTCGTGCAACGCACGGGTATTAAACTCGTAATAACTAAACGGGTCCTAAATTTTCTTAACAATAAAAGGTCTAAAAAGAGGTCGATCAATGTTTTTACATAAATCGTACCTCTCACCAGTAACGGATCACCTCCATAATTTGTATGAATGGTAAGCATTTCAAATCAAGTATTAAGTCCACGTGAAACAAGTCTCCATATTTTAGACTATAAAAGAACCACTCCACAAGTAGAGGTCTTTTGAGAGAGGTTTTAAAAACCACAAGTCTCCATCTTTTTCTTTAATTCAAAATTAATTTTTATTATTTACATATTTAAATGTTTATAATAAATTAAAATTTTAAAAATTTGTAGCTTTGTTATTTTAAATCCAAATGATATTTTTTTAAAAATTACATAGAATTTATAAAAAAATTTAAAAAAAAAAGATCCAGATTATTTTTTTATAAAACATATTTTTCTAAACAGTTTTTTTCAACTAAATCTATTTTTAAAACTCATTTAAACTCTAATCCAAAGTCATATTAAGTGTGTGTTTGGTTGGTTAGTTTGAGTTGAAATATTTTAGTTGTAATGGTAAATTTTTTTAAATTTTTAAAAAAAATAAAAAAAAATTTTAAGAAAAAGATAAAAATTTAAAAAATAAAAAATAAAAAATAATACGATTAGAATTAGGATAAACTAATAAAGTAAATAATCCCTAGATCAAGTGAAATGGCGAATCGAACAGCCAAAAGTAAAGAGACTAAACGGCTCCTTTTAAAGTCGCATTCAATGATTGGTGCAAATGAAAAAAGTAATGTCAGCTGGAAAGTAGCAGAGGTAGTACTAGTACTACAACTGCTCATCATTCTCTAACTGGACTCGTTTGTATGTAGCTACATAATGTCATCTTTCTCATTTGTTCCGTACCTCCTCTTCTTACGTACTTTTTTAGATCTGATCTTAAAATGTTGCAATTTGTTATGATTTGAGTTAAAAGAGAAGGGTAGTCAAGTCAATGCAGATTTTCGCATCCTAACCATTTCTCTCCTTTTTTTTTTTTTTTTACCTTTTTTATATTTGAATTTGGATAAATGCTTTCCTTCGCTCCTTTTTTTTTTTTTTCGAGTCACCATTTTCAGTATTCTCTTTTTTTTTTTTTTAAGAGGGAAATTATATTAATCCGACGACTATTTGTTTAGATTTGCTGGCTTAATTAATAATTATAGGACTAAAATAAACTTTGCTAGGTTCATGAAAGTCAAACCCAAGCCATGTGTCCAAAAATATAGAACATTATGACCTCATTCATATGTTGTGTCTTCATGAAAAGAAAGACCCCATTGAAAATAACATATTTGAAAAAAATAAAAATAAAAAATTGATTGTCATATGCATATGACAAAGCAGATTCAAGATTTAAGTTTGGATTTTTGACTAGGCTGAAAACCTTACAAAAAAAAAAAATTATCATTGCTAATTTGTGGCTGAACTTAAAGTCATGTACATTGTTTGTTTTTTTCCCCTTCTTTTTTCGTACCTAACTTTACAAGAATAAAACATGAAAAATCCATAACAACCATTTTTCACTGATTAAGAAAATCCATTGAAATTCAGCACTCAAATAAGTATTGAAGAGTAACTATTTAAACTTTTTTCCAACGGTTAGTGAAAAATTGGTGCCCATTTTGTTTAACTTTTAGCTACTTAAATTCAATATGCATATATAATAGATTGCTTTGATATGATTATTATCGTGTAATACATATGATAGTGCACAAAAGTGTTTTATAGAAAAATTTGTGTACAATTTGTTTTAAAAAAATGAGAGAATTTTTTAAAAGGGTAAAAATAAAAAATTGTAGCTATATGATTTTTTTTTTTTAAATCAAGTTTCTATTGTAGATTCTGGTGTGATATAATTTGACGTGTAAATAATAAAGAAATCCGTTGGTAATTCTTTAATTTTTGTATCTGTATAGTAAAATAAAATATCCTCATCTTTAAGATCTTTTTCCCCCTACATTTAATGATGATTATTTATAATGTACATAATAACTAACAATAATATCGAACATTGGTGATACTCATCAATATATATCAATAGAAAGCGAGCATTATGATGATATGACCTATGTAAAGGTTTCTCTTTTATTAATTAGTTGTGCTATTTGGTACCGATAGTATTTTTAAATAACAGGAGATCGTTGGTATCCTAATATCCTTTGTCTCAGTGGTTATTTATTAAGGGTTTGTTTGGTTGGTTAGTTTGAGTTGAAATATTTTAGTTGTAATAGTAAATTTTTTTGAATTTTCAGAAAAGACAAAAAATTTTTTGGGAAAAAGACAAAAAAAAATACAGTTTGAGTTGAAATGAGATGACGAACCAAACACACTTATAATATATCTATACAATACTATACAAAGGAGAATAAGTCCTACTGTTCACCCACCTTTCATCTAAAACGATTTGTTTTGGACGAAAAACTTTTCTTTTTTTTTTTTTTGATCTTCCGTTTTGTTTTGTTTTGTTTTGTTTTGTTTTTTTTTCATTTTAGTCCCCTTTTGTATTGATAAATTTTTTCCAATTTAGTCCATTTTATCTTTTGGATCTTCTTTCCTATGACTATTTTTTTCGTTTTCAGGTCTTTTGTTGATTTTTTTTTTTGTCTATTTCTTTTACTTATATTCTAATTTTCTACTATTTAGATAAATTCCTCAAACATGTCCAATATATGCATGACACGTGTTTTAGACATATATATATATATATATCAATGATGAAAATATCGATATCGATGGACATATCGAGAGTCCGGATTTACAGAAATAGCGATGGATATTATCGATCGATATCAATGTTAATATCAATAAAAATGACAAAAATGACAAAAATCTGCATAAAATATTGAAAATTTCAAGTGAAATTATAGAAAATGAAAAAGAGCTAAATAATATATAAATTGATCAATTTTTTACCATAAAATTATTTATATGAAAAAATATATATAAAGCGCATTTTATTTAACAAGATTGATTATTAAACAACATACATTAATAGAATAACAACTTCATTAAGTGTAAATTTTAGAATCTCATGACATTTTACATGACAATAAAATCACACAAGGTCCATAATTAAATACAAATATTCTTCATACATCTATTCAATACCAAAATGAACTCCTTGGAGGTTCAAAGACATAACTTTATAAAATATTATGATCTAAACAATATTTTTTCCCAAAAAAAAAAAAAATGTTTCAATTATTCAGAAAATAGTTTTGGAGATATCACATATATGTTGATTGATTTTTGTCTCACTGAAGCTCCATAAAATTGGGTAGTTTGGATTTACCCAAAAATGTGGACGTTGTTCATGAGCATGCAAAGATGTATCACACGAAATTTGGGGAGAATGATAGTAAAAAATGACATAACCACCTTGATTTCTTTTCACATTGCTTAGATTCCTGACATTTTTTTTTCTTTTTTAAGACAAGACTCCTTACTATTATTTGGCTTTGTAGTTTTATTCATGGCTAGAAATTGTCAATTGTCAAAAGCAAACAATTCATTTGAAGAGAAAAAAAAAATTCCTTTTATTTCTTTTTAAAGTCTTTTTCTTCATTTTTATATACATGGAAATTGGTAGATATTTAATGAATATATCCATTGAAATATTCGGAGAATATCTGTATGTATCTAGATATTCCGGTAAAATTGTGCAGGAAGATAATGGATATTGATATATTACGGAAATTTTCGGGAAATTATCGATATCAAACGGATACTTCGATAAAAAATATCTTTACTTCATATATCTGTATCGAGGGTCCCTATTTAAGAATAATTTCAAGGAAATATTGACAAAGTTGTTGATATTTTCATCATTGATGTATGTATATATATTTTTGGCCAAAGACTGGACATCCTGTTCCAGGATGATAGTATTTCAATAAATTTTTCTATTACAAAACTTAAGGACGACAATGGGACAGGACGGGTATGGGTATGACTCCCTCACCCCCATACCCGCCTCCCCCTTCATTCTTGCTTTCATACTCGCCTAATTTAATACGAAGACGAGTAATACCTATTAGGGATACTATACACATATCATACCCATTTACCTATCAATAATTATTTAAATAATTAAAATAACTTTTATTAAAATTTTTATAAATTTTAACAATATAGTTATAATTGAAAATGAAATTGAAATATTAAAAACATATCAAAATTTCAAAAATTCATAAAACTAAATTAATGAAGCAAAGTAAAACATTAAAATGTTAATTTTATTCTATTTTCTTCTATTATAAGGAAATAATGTGCGGTGGGTATGAACATGGGAAGCTTCCTCCCTCAACCAGCACCTATGCGGACAATTAATCTTCACACCAATCTACTATCCCCATCCCATCCCAGGAGGGATAAATACTGTAAAAATATCATCCCTGACAAATCTATTAAAATTTATATATACGTTTGTAGTATGTACCATGGTTGTAGTAGTTCTATTCTCAACTTTCACATATATTTTTCTTGTTCATTTTCTCCTCTCTCTCTCTCTCTCTCTACATCAAAAGTTCTATAAATTTGAGAATCAAAAGAGCTGGCCTTTTTGCTTTTACGAGGAAAGAAGAAAAAAGTCCCCCCTCCCTCAAACATTGGCCTGGCGTTCTCTCTCTCTCTCTCTCTCTCTTCTCTCTCTCCCTCTCCAGGCTTCTCCTTCTTCTTCTTCAGCGTCCTGTCTTCTTACCAAAACTGAAAACACAAACACAAAGCTCTTATCTTCTCTTTCTAATCGCAACGACAACTAAAAAGGAAAAAAGCTCCTTGAAAACGACAACGATAACAAGATTTAAAGGTCTCCATTCTTTTTCACGCGCACACGAAAATCTCATTTGCTGTCTCCTGATTCATGTAAGTCCTTCCCTTCCTTTTCATTTGCCTTCAAACGACGAGCTGCTCTTCTCCCGTTTCCTTTTTTATTGTCGTTTTTGCCCGTATATTAAACATGCCGTTTGCTACTCCTCTGTTTTCTTCCATTTCTTCACTTGATCTCAGAACTAAATCTAGTACCAAAGTTTTTCTATTCCAAATAAATAATCTCAAACAAGGAAACTTAATGTCGTTTTAAGGATCTAAAATGGTCTTGTCTTGTCTTTTTCTTTTCTTTTTCTTTTTGTTTTTCCCTGGTCTGACACTCTTTTCTGTTTCTGTTCTTGTTCTCACTGTTTTTTTCGTTAAGAACCAACATACAATTTCATTTCTTGTTTTTTTTTTTTTAATAATAATATTTTCTTTTCTTTTTAATTAATAACAATATATTTCTTTTCGTCTACGGTTCTTCCAAAGATGATTTTTAATGACTTAATATTGTCTCCGTTTTCCCTGCAACTTGAGTGTTTTAATATTGGAGCGTTGAAATTAAATGATCAATTTTAACACTTGTTAATTAAATCAACATTTTATTTTTATTAAAAAAAACCCTCTTGTCATTTGATTTTGTGCTTATTTTGTTGGTTCTTGAAGACTTACCCTTTCTAATCCAATTTTCTAATCTCGTCATTACATATGAAATAATCTTCAGTTATTAGATTCGGATTCCCTTTTGAAAAAACTAATTAAACTATTGAATCTGTTATTAATTAGGAGCAGATTATTGATTGGCTAATCTTTCATAGCTTCATTCACAATGAGAACCGAGCTTGGAAAGATCTCCAAGGTAAAATCCAAAACCCATCTTAATTAAAGTTTATTAGCCTTCTCTAATCATGTTTAACCCATAATTAATCTGTTTTTAAAATTTTTTTTTCATTTTAAACCATATTATAGCAGGCTTCTTGGCCGAGATTAGTGAGAAAATGGCTTAACATACAAGCTGATGAGTTTTATTCCGACTACTCTGTAAAAAGTAAGATTATTTACTTATTTGGTTATTTATTTTGCTTAATTCTTGAGTTTTTGTAATAAAATAATTTTTTTAATTATTTTTTTTCAGATATTAAAGATAAAACAGAGAGGAGGAAGAGTTGCTCGGACGAGGACTGTTACGTCGTCGTTCCCGGGGATTTTTCAGGTGACAATCAGAAATTAATTATTATTTATTTTGTGCAGTTTTGGCAAGTACAGTAGTTAATGTCGATTAGTACCAGCCAGGATGTGGACCGTACATCTGTAATCTGTACGTGGAGGTCGGCAGCTGTGGGCCGTCTGATGGATCATGATTTGACATCAGATTAGAGGAAGCGAAATGAAAAATAGTGGGATTTACCCAAAAAAAAAAAAAGAAAAGAAAAAGAAAAAGAAAAATAGTGGGTTGTCAATGAAGTAGAAATTCTAAATTCTAATAATTGATTTACAAGAAAATTTTTAGGCTTAAATTAGACTAGGCTAATTACTTATTTGATTTCAATTAGTGTCTTTGATTTATTTTATTTTATTTTATTGTGATAACAGAGATCACTAATGGTTTCATGTCTATCGTGATCATTTTTTTTTTATTTGGGAATTTTTTCAGTTTTTTCAAAAGAGGGTTTGTTGATGGAGCCACCAACAATTGATGTTGATGATCAGAGAAACCTAAGGTAATAATCTCGGATTTGACCCTCGCGGTAATCCTTATTTGACTTTGATTCTAAGATCTAATTTTTTCATTTTTCATTTTTTATTTTTTTACCTAATTAAAACAAAAACGTGTAGAATTTGATGTTGTTGTTGTTAATTATTTCAAATATTGAGATGCAAAGTTTTTTATTGTTACTTTTTTAATGTGGGTTTAAATTCAATTGATTCGGCGTTGCAAATGGAATTAGTTTGGCATGGGAGAAATTGCTTAGACTTTCTTAGGTTGCAAGTTGAATATAATGAATTTAGGTGGTAACAAGTTTCTTTTTTTTTTTTTTTTTTTAGTGACTAATTTTTCTTTCTTTTTAAATTTTAAATTTTAGAGGAAAATAACATGGGTAGTGATTTCAAATATAGGATGTTTGTTGGAACATGGAATGTTGGAGGGAAGCCTCCCCATGATGGCTTGAACTTAGGAGAGTGGCTTAAGTCCCCTGCCCCTGCTGACATCTATGTTCTTGGGTAATTCCTCTCTCTCTCTCTCTACATTTTTGTTTTGTTACTCTTGATAGATGGTTTCATACGAATTTTATTTGTTCTTAACTATCGTATTATTTGCATGATTGATGATTAGGTTCCAAGAAATCGTGCCTCTTAATGCCGGTAACGTATTAGGTGCGGAGGACAATGGCCCTGCTTCCAAGTGGCTCGCCCTCATTCGCGAAGCCTTGAACAACGACAACGATGATGACAACGTCGGACTTTCACACCGTGACAATAGCCCCAAGTCTAGGGTGAGCTTCTCGGACTTACTTTCCTTAGAAAACGAGCTCGGTGGAGAGGATTTCAAGAGACTACTCAGCTTGAACAGCTCGACCATGTGCTCTAGCGGAGAGTGCTCGCCAAGCTCAGCCTTTTGGACGCAGCCGCGATATAGGCTGGCAGCCTGCAAGCAAATGGTGGGAATCTTCTTATGCGTGTGGGTTCGATCGGAGCTTTGCCCCCACATCACCAACTTGAAGGTCTCTTGTGTTGGTAGGGGCATTATGGGATACCTCGGAAACAAGGTTAGTATGTATCACTCGATGTTTGTCACATGACACAAAAAATAAAATTATCAGGTCTCACATTGTTATGTAACAGTTGTGATATAATGTCATAGATATTATAAATATATTTGTTAAAAATAATTTGAATTGTGGACGGCAGGGTTCAATATCAATAAGCATGACATTGTGGCAGACAAGTTTTTGCTTTGTGTGCACTCACCTGACCTCCGGGGAGAGAGAAGGAGATGAGGTGAGAAGGAATTCAGACGTCATGGAGATTCTAAAGAGGACGAGGTTTCCTTATTCTTGTAGACCTAATTCTGGTCAGCCACCCCCTCTTACCATCTTGGACCATGAGTGAGGCCTCCTCTCAATTTGCAATTGTTTTACAAATATATACATAAACACACATATGTATATATATATCTATATTAACATGTGTATTCTTTTGGTGCTGATGATATATAATTTCAGCGAGGTGATTTGGCTTGGTGATTTGAACTACCGGCTTGCAAATGCGAGCGGTGACACGCATGAGCTACTAAAGAAGCATGATTGGCAGGCACTTTTAGAAAAGGATCAGGTGTGACATCTATCTCGATGTTCATTTGTCATTATTGATGATGCAATTATATATATATATATATATATCATATTAAAACTGTCACGTAACAGAGTGGGACCCAGTTTGTAAATTATGATGGCTATGTCTTGAATGCAGCTAAGGATAGAGCAAAGAGCAGGAAGGGTATTCAAAGGATGGGAAGAAGGAACCATACATTTTGCACCAACGTACAAGTACCTTGCCAATTCTGATCATTATGTTGCACAACTCTCCAAATCTAGAGAGAAGCAACGAACTCCTGCCTGGTAAGTTCCCAAGTGTTTTTTTTTTTTTTTTTCAATTTCTTTTTTGCCCTTGATCACGTTTTTCTAATAATTGAGAGAGGAATTATTATATATGAATACAGAATATATATATATATATATTCATGTATATTTATGGGTGTTTCCAATGAGGTTATTGAAATTGTCAACTAGTGGTGGTCTTCATCATTATCTCTCTGTTCCATAATGGTTGATTAGGTATTAATAAATTATTTTTTATATAATTAGTGCAACAGTTTTTTCTTTGCCGTTTTCTGGCTCCATTTGTTCATGACACCTTAACAACCCTCGTTACTCTTTTTTATTTTATTTTATTTTATTAGTTGTTTATTGTTTAACTATTATTTTCTCAAGGCTAACCCAGAGTCGAACTTTACAACCTATACACTTGTTAAGAATCATGTTTCCTCATTACTATTGCAACTCCTATATAAAAATGTTTACATATAAGAATGGGATTGTATAAATTGAGGAGTTGACCTCATGCTATTTCGTGCTTTGTCAAGAAAAAAAAAAAAACAAAACAAATGGATATACATATATATATATATATATGATATATAATCAAAAATTGTAGACATTGCATGTGAAACCTATCATTAATTTGATGAATTGAAAAATGAAGTGGAGAAAGAGACAAAGAGAGAGGGCACCGAAAGGAAACCAGAAGAAAGACACTGTTCTTTAGTTTGTATTTTTTGTTGTTTTTGAATATTAAATCAACGTTCATCAATTATATAATATAACAAAGTCTGTAGATAATGTTAACACAAGAGAACCGATAAAATAAATATTAATCATTCGAATTACTTGGAATTGAGAAACAAAAATAAAAATAACTCACAAATGAGAGGAACGTGAACAGGGAGACCAATTAATAAGTGGGTGATAACTTATTTTAAACATGCAATTATACGGTTAATGGAGCATCTAATATCAGCTAATTAGTGGAGAAAAGCATGTGTCTTGTTCTTGTGGTATGCCTCGTTTTACGCTATGTGCATGCTTGTCTAAATCTGCGTGCTCATAATTACATGTGAACGAATAATTTAACATTTATAAATTTGTATTTTTTCGTACCTGATAAAAAAAATAAAAAAACACTATGACACTGCAGGTGTGACAGGATATTGTGGAAGGGAGAAGGGATGAAGCAAATGTGGTACG
This sequence comes from Ficus microcarpa, assembly GCA_025413485.1. Taxonomy (NCBI): domain Eukaryota; kingdom Viridiplantae; phylum Streptophyta; class Magnoliopsida; order Rosales; family Moraceae; genus Ficus; species Ficus microcarpa. The sequence goes on from CM046387.1 coordinate 33,773,644, forward strand.
TGAAGAGGAGAGTCCAAGTTCTCAGACCACAGACCGGTTTACTCGCTATTTCAAGTCCAAATAGACTCCTCCTCTGGCTCTAATGAATGTAGTAATAATAATTGTAATAAAAATTATGCTGTGGTTAGAAACAAGGCCAATTACATGCCAGGACTAAAGCACGCCCCAAAAGTGCAGGCTGAGGAGCTTTTACCACCGAACATCACCACCTTCTCATTACACAAATAGAGGGGCGGACAGAACAGAAAGAAAGACAAACTTTGAAACCACCAAAAACCGAACCGAACCGAGCCAAACTGACACGACAACACAGCCTTTCCCTAAACCCTTTAGCCTCTCTTTCTTTCTTTCTTTATTTATTTATTTATTAATCTTGAAATGTTGAAGAGACCCATCAAACATGCTTGATTGATGATGATGGTGGTGTTGGGTTGTGAATTAGGAGGCAAAATGGCTGCATCTCTGGCTACTTTTTTTTTATACTGAGTCAGCTCAGGCATGCTTGTTCATATAAATTTTTCTTTTCCTTCTTTTTATCCTTCTTTTTTTTTTTTTTGGTTGGTTTTTGCCCTTTTGGCGGTGGGTTCGTGGATATATAGATCAACTGTAAATGTAATTATTATCAATAGGTCAGCTGTTTTTAACACACAGCATATTGGATTTTATCAGCTTTTTGTATTTTTTTTTCTTTTCTCATTTGATTTTAATATGATCTGACATTCAGTGGCATATAGTGTTGGTATGGATACTATCATCATAAGAGGATCCTTTTTGTATATTTATAAAAATGTAATCGTTTCTATATTCTAATTCTTTTTGGTGGGGTGGTGACACATTAGAAGATGATAAGAGTTAAGAGACCAATTATTGTGTTCATTGAAAGGGTGAAAATGAAGGGTGTGTCTAGCGTAGAAGTTCAATCAGAAAATTAAAAATAAATAATAAATTAAAAAAAATAAAAAAGAACTTTGGAGCCCAAAGAGTATGCCTTTAATATTTTTTCGACTTCTTGTTCCTTTTTTGGTGAAATAGCATCTCATTAGAATTCGTAATTTTTTCAGTACTTTGGGTAAGGCACTTGGGCATGTCTTAGATTTAGAGCATCTATAAATCAAGGTTTTAGGATGAAATGTGAAAAAATTGCAATATTCTATAGTTCAAAACTTGAAGAGTGTTAAGGTTCAAAAAAAAAAAAAAAAAAAAAAACTTGAAGAGTGCTTGAATGAAGACAGGCCGCCAAAATTTGAAATCCTAACGGGCCTGGTATCCAGATGTCAAATAGTCAAAGATGGGCTTCTTTCTTTTGGCCCATGGATTGAAACCTTGTGTCGTCTTGTCTCAACCAAAAGCTGTTTCTTAGGATTGTCCCTAAAATCGGACGTCCCTTAGATTATTGTTCCAGTTTTAATAACTTCTTTTTTTTTTTTTTTTTCCTGCAATTAAATAAGTATAAATGATCACAAATCCAAGTAAGAGGATAAAAAACATAAACATACTTGTTTTAATGATTGTTTTCATAGTTTTCTCTCAACCCCTAAGACTTCAATATTTATATAATTGACTATAGTTTTTGAGAGTCTGAAGAAAAATTGTTTACGTTTAAAAAGACAAAAAAAAAAAAAAATCCAAGTTTACTAAAAACAGAGAACATCAAAAAGCACCACCAACTACGGTTATATGCAATAACATTTTCGGTACTCCTAGTCCATATAAATGAACAGGAGTACTGAAATCTGCGATCGATGATATTGCATAATCAAGAGTGATAAATAATAATGCTATAAATGTCATCAACTTAACACATTATCCATAAAAGAGATTTTTTCTGCTGAAAATCTTGAAAACATATAGTAGGTGACAGTTATATGAAAAATTATTAGTACCAAATAAGATAAGATGGACCAACAAAAGAAGGGAACAAATTAAAAAGATGGTGAGGACCGCATCAGGTACTCACACAAGACTTCTCCTTCGATTGATACTTGCGAAAACTATGTTTATAATATTCTCTCTGTCTTTTCTTTTGTTTTCTTTTCTTTTTTTTTTTTTTTTTGGTTGAGTTGACTAGTGTATGTATAATATTCTTAAAATCTAGAGACTTTTTCCTTCTAAAAAAGAAAACCTATATATTTCTTAAAAAAGAAAACCTATTATGACTTGATCTAAAACTAAATGTTTCACGTTGGAGAATGGACCATCTAGATGCCTCTCATTCAAAATAAAATCCTTAACAATTCATCCTACTCTCGTTCTCTTCTTTTTTGGGTGTGGGTGGGTGGAGAACATGTTTCAAATCAAAACAATAATATTATGGGGGAAGGAAAATTCACAAACTAAAGTCCAAAAAAAAAAAAAAAGTCAAATGAAGAGCTCAAAAGTCAATTTTCAGGTGCCTTGTTCTCTCACATCACTCGGTTAGGGTAGGACCAAAAAAAAAAAAAAAAAGGAAAAACAAGAGGAGATAGAGAGAGAGGAGTCAATAACTTGTATAAAGACAACTAAAGAAAAATTATAAATATAATGAGAAAAATACAATTTCTTTTTACGATTAAAATAACGACTTTGAACATGATTAGGTAGTGTGATGTACAATATATATAAGGTTTGAAAATGAATTCATCGCTGTTTAGTTGACGGACAGCAATCAATAATTCCGCCTTCATGTTTTTTGGAGTTAGCTTACCCTTACCAGATTACAACCATTTATTTTGACTATTCACGTGAAATTAAAATAAATAGCTTGTTTGAATAAATTATAATTTTAGTATGTTGAATTTATAAAATTTTGATTCATATATATTCATAAAGTTCATAATAAACTTTGAAGAAATTCTGAATAAGACATGAAAACAGAAAGAACTCTGTTAGGAGTGTATTCTTTTCATCCTCATTCACACCACAAATCTACTACGCCGTACGAAAATGAAAATGAAAATATGCGTATAATTATTGCGGAATTCACTTAAAATCTTATCCAATATAATATAATATATTGTACAAGTGGGACCAACTCTACTCAAAAGTGTCCACGTGTACGGCTCTGATGTGAATCCATCAACTATAATCGTGCAAGCCACCATTTCTAATCTCTCACTTTGAACTTCCCCTCTCTCATCATCAATATTTAAAAAAATAAAATAAAATAAATAAAAAGGGAAAAAAAGCGAAAGTACTCTGCGAATCCAACTCCATTTTGGCTAGATCTCTCAAACCCAGTTCTCTCTCTCTCTTTTTTTTTTTTTTGGTTCTTTCGTACAACCTCCGACGTGCTTACAACCGGAGGAAAAAAAGAAGAAGAAGAAGAACACTACTTTCTCAACTTCCTCGACCAAACCCACATCAACAGATCTTAAAGGTGCTTCTTTTTTTTGCTTCTACAAAGGTTGTTCTTTTCAGTTAGGGTTCTGTTCCCTCTTTCTGTCATTGTTTCTCTTCATTCGTTCATTGTCCTTTTGGTTTCCTGTAAATGAAAACAAGTTTTGGTTTTTAGGATTAAAAAAAAAAAAAAAAGAAAGAAGAAAGAAGAAGAAGAAAAGGCAGAATCTTTTTTGAACTGTGAAGGACTGTCATTGCATATAATTTGTTTCTTTTAAAGTAGTTTATTGCTGTTTGAGATTGATACACGCAAACACATATATATTATATATTTGTATGCATTTGGATATAACTATAGTGTTTTTTTTTTTTTTTAAGTGTTTCCAGGTGAGCTTAACTCAACAATCTGAGAAGGGCTTGCTCTGGTTTTTACTATGCCTTTGGGAGGTATTGATTTGCAGTAACTAAAAGCAGTAAAAATGGTACCTTTTCTCATCTCTGATTGAAATGTAGCGTTTATGCGGCTTATATATATACATATGATATTAAATTTCAAAGCTTTCGGAGGAAGTTTTGGAGTAAACAATGCTTTTCTGTGGTCATAGTCGTACATGCTAATCTAGAGAAATTGGTTCCAGATCTTAATATATTTGTTTCAGCATTGTAAATGTATACATTGTATGTTTATATTGTTATTAGCTGATTGTTTGTTTAAGTTTTTGTAATTACTGTTATTAGATCAGCTAGTCTTTACTATAAACTTGTTTTTATGTATCGTGCTAAGATTTTTTTTAAAAATTTTTTCATTTTTCTTTCCAGAATCAGGGCTTTTGGATGGCAAAAGGTAGTGGTTATTTGAATGATGGAGAAGTAACATATGATAATAACTCATCAAGAATCGAGCCAAAGCGATCTCATCAATGGTTTGCGGATGGTCCCGAGGTTGAGTTATTTCCCAACAAGAAGCAGGCAGTGGTAGAGGTTCCGAATAACAATCTATTTCCAGGGATGTTGGGCTCCAATGCTTCTCCATGGGGTGGCGCACCTGCTCCCAATTTCCCCTCGTATCCTGGCCACATTGCTGGACGGTTGTTTGAATCTGATGCAGCAAGGACTGTGGGTTTTGATGAGAGAAACATGTCATCCATACCCGTGCCGAAGATGAATTTGGGGGGAAAAGTTAATGAGGATCCGTACGGGAACAATTCCTCATTTGGTTTGTCTATGTGTCATGTTCTCGAAGATCCTAATAGATCGGGTCTAAGTCACGGTGTAGGGTTTAGAAAGGTCAAGGTGAGCGAGGTTAAGGACTCCGAGAATCGTATGCCTGTGTCTATGGAACATGCTTATAGCAGAGGCAATGACAATTCGATATCAATTTTAGGGGGCGACACTTATGAGAGGGCAGATAACAATTTTATATCAATGGGACAAGGACAACCCTTTATCAAGGGTGATGAAAACATGTCGATAGATCATACATTTAAGAAGAGTAGCAATACCATATCAGCTGATCAGACATTCAGCAAGGGCGATAACGGTGGTACTGGTAGCATGTCAACTGCTTGTGGTTTTTTCTACGGTAAGGTTCAAGACAGTGACGTGTCAACAAATTATGCCATAAACAAGGGTGACAACAATGTCATATCAAACGGTCACTCCTATAACAAGGGAGAGAGTACCATCATATCGTTTGGAGGGTATGATGATGACTATGGTGATGATGCGACTGCGTCGGAAAGGCTCATGTCCACATATGAAATGCTGATGGGTAAGACATCGGTTCTAAAGACAGAGGAAGCACATGAGAAAGAGCTAATTAACTCTTTGAATCCCGATGCTCTTGTGAATGCTTCACCTCATGGAGCAACCGCTTCTGCAACCAAGAGTTTCAGCAAGAAGAAAGACGATCACAAAGTCTCTAAGAAGGCTCAACCAAACACCTTCCCTCCGAATGTCCGGAGTTTGCTATCTACTGGAATGCTGGATGGAGTACCTGTGAAATACATTGCATGGTCGAGGGAGGTAAATAAAAAAAAGTAGAAATAATAATAATAAATAAAATAAAAATCCTTAATTCGCATGAATTCATGTCTCAAATTAGCTTATGTTTTGATGACATGTCTTGTTCTGCTTCCTCTTTATGTTAGAAGGAGCTTCGTGGAATAATAAAAGGTTCAGGATATTTGTGTGGCTGTCAGTCATGTAATTTCTCGAAGGTAAGTTTCGTTTCGTTTCGTTTAGTTTCATTTAGTTTTGTTTATCGAGGGAAGTTTTGGCCCATGCTGTGGAGCCACTGATTTTGTAGGTTATCAACGCATTCGAGTTTGAGCGCCACGCCAGTTGCAAGACAAAGCATCCGAATAATCACATTTATTGTGAGAATGGAAGAACCATCTATGGGATAGTACAAGAGCTCAGAAGCACACCCCAGAATATGTTGTTCGACGCTCTTCAGACCATTACTGGTTCGCCTATCAATCAGAAGTCCTTCCGAACTTGGAAAGGTGATCCAAATAATCTAAGTAATCAAAATTAGTGCTTGTGTATCTCGTTCTCAATTTTTGTGGTTATGTTTTCTCTTTACAGAATCCTTTTTGGCTGCAACTCGTGAACTTCAGCGCATATATGGTGCTACCGATGAGGGAAGCAACCGTCGTGAGTGAGTTTATGCGAATTGACAAGGTGGGATCGTCTTTATTTTGTGTCTAGGAGTTCATGTCTGTTTTTTGGCTATACCTTGTACCTATTGATGGGGATAGAAACTACCCTCTCGACGGCTTTTGGCACGCGTCTGTTTTGTGGTTATGAACTGAGGTATAACGGAATTAGTACGAGGTCAACCTTACACATAGGATATTTTGTTGTATGATGGCAGGGTCATAGTTCTAGTTATATTTTGAAGGGAAAGGAAATTTATGATCTCTCCTTGATATTGGAATGGAACTTTTTTTTTTTTTTTATATATCTTCCTCTCTTGTCATGAAAGTATTTCAGAGTGTCCCAAATCGATGAAGATTATAGAATTTGAGCAAAAACAGCGTTCCACGTGATACGATGTGCTTTATTGTCTTCAAAATTTTGGTATATTCTTGAAAAAAGCTCAAGTAACGTGCCCGAAGGAGTTTCAATCCAAATTTTGTAGTCGTTATTGGTTTGTGACAATTTGGAATAATTTGTTCAAGTAAATAGGAATGCAAATGTGAAATTGATGGAAAATGGTCAAATTGGTTCAATCTAGAAACCAAAATTTATTTCAAAAAAGCACCTATTTTAGATTAAAAACAGAAGTACGACATAACAATGTCCAAACAAGCAAACACTGGCTTTCTTCTTCTTCTTCTTTTTCTTTTTTCATGACAATAATTACCGACTTTGTTTGGTTTAGATATGATAAGTTAATTAGTTTAGATTTAAGATAATCTTAAAAAACTGTCAAATTGACCGAAGAAGGTGGTGATGATTCTATTTAGGTTCAACAGGATTGGCAGATGGATTAATGGTGACCACTTGATGATCGGAATCTGGGTCTGATATCTGTTTAGACTCCTGTGGTATTGGCTCATCCAGAGTTGACGTTGAGGATTTGTAGGTCCTTGCTTTTACCCCACACCACTAGATACAGTCCCACTAATATTATCGTAGCACCAATCACCCTGTAACATAATCAAATTTATCACTTACATTCACATGTATCATATCCACACACACACACATATATATGAGAATGACTTGGGGTTCCATAACTTACTCTAACGAGTCAGAGTTGGGTCCCGTCATTAGGAACCGCCCTCTTATCTTTATGCTGAGCTTTTTATTTTTTTATTTTTTATTTTTTGAAATGCAATTTTTGTGAAAAACTTGATTGTACTTTTAAATTAAGATAAATACTTCTACCCTACTCAATAGGAAAAAAAAAATGCATATGTGCCCCCTACTTAATAATCGAGAATTGTGAATGGATCTGATTTGTCTTTTGTGAAGTAACTGGAGTTGCAGAAACAGAAAGTTATGCCTTATATAAATTATATTTAAAAAGTATATATATATAATATTGTAAAAAATTAAATATGAGATAGGGGATAAGAAATAGAGACCCGCCGAGGTGAAGTTGCTCGCCCAAAATGAAGGAACCCATGATGGCAACAATAACCATGCACAGTGGACTAAAAGCTGTCACAAATACAGGGCCTCTGTCTTTCATTATTACTCCTTGGATATAATATGCTAGTCCCGAGCACATTATGCCCTGCACATAACATCATTATAAATTTACACCGGTTAAGTTTTGGACTTTCAGATTTTCATTAAGTTTCGTTAAATATGTATTTTTGTTTTTTTTGGTATTTTGATCATGATGTTGTCGTGATCTGATGTTTATAATTGTGTAAACCAGTAGTTGTATGATTGAGTAATTATTAGTTTGCCTTACGTTGTAAAAAGCCGCCGTCAATTTAGTGTCCCAGTGGAGAGACCAGACGGAAGCATTTCCCCTCTCCATGACCAGCGCCACCGCGGTGCCCTCCAGCGTGCCCAGCAGGCATATCCAAGCTGTCAGGGAGAGCTCGGCGGGGTACGTTTTCAGTGTGATTGCCTTCATCAAACGGCAGAGTCAGATGATTTTAATTTGAATAACATACGAGATCTTTTAATTTAGAAATAGTGGGAAAAAAATTAGCTACCTGCAGGATCATGAAAGAGGCCCAGCTGAAGCAGCCAACCGTGATCATCAAGGCACCCTTCACAGAATGCGCAAGACTTACCCCGCCCGATTGCGCTTGGTGTGCAACTGTCGCTTTGGTCCAGAACAACTCCAAAATAGGGCCTTTCATCACCGTCATCACCATCGCACCTGTAACCGTCGCTATGGTCCCAATCAGCTTTGCTTGGGACCTTATGCTCTTGATTTTTACCTTCTCGAGCCTAGGAAATCCATAACACATATTCATGACACCATAAATATATATATATAGATATATTTCTAGTCATTTTTCCACATGCTATATAGTTACTACCTAAGGATGCAAGCCATTACAAAAGTAATGGCCGGAAGAATATTTGTCATAGCAGCTGCAAAGGTTGCTGTTGTGTACTTCATTCCCAAGAAATACAAGTTCTGGTCAATTACTGGCCTGCCAAACAAGAGACAGAGTTATGAAATAATTAATTGAATCAAATTAGAATTAAAAAATTAACAGCAAAAGAAAAGTAAAATAAAACATAAAAGTCTAGAAAATTACTCTAGTAAGCTCAGGGCTACTATCTTTAGGAAAATTGGAAGAGTCATCTTTGGCCTTACTTTCCTGTCCAACATCAAAATTTGGTATGACAAAAAAAAAAAAAAAAAAAGTCCCTGTTAGTGATTACTTTATGCATAGTATGGCGATAAATATAGAACAATCTCCGGTATGTAAGTGTATGTGTAGTGTGGGTGATAAGAAAAGAGAGAGAGATTGCGAACCGACTTGTCCAGAATGACGGCAAAAGGAGCAATGACAGCGGTGGCGACAGCATGGCGGTAGACAACGAGCACGTAGTTGCTCATCCCGTGGTTTAGCGCGGCCTTGGACAGAACGTCCATCCCCGCAAACCCGAATTGCAAGAACACAACACCAAGGAATGGCTTTGCTTTCTGAAACAATCTTTGCATCTCAAGCTTCTTCATTATCCTCTTCCTAAAAGTTCTCCTCCCCACTATTGAACTACATAAACAACTTAAAAAAACTATACATATACAAATATGTATATATATATATATAATGTTTTGCCTTGTTGTGGGCTTGTGGGATGGGGAATTGTGGCAACCAGACTCCTATTTATATAGAGGCTTTTGTATACAACTACAAATACAAGAAACAATTTGCCTTTTAATTAGTCTCAATAAATACTTGAGGATTAAGCTTAAAAGTAAGAATTTTCTTGTCAATAATTGTTAATATATATATATATATATGTATATATGCATATGCATGGGATTAAGGCACATTCATGGGAGTGTCGTCATTTGGGCCAAACTAAAGTCGCCATTATTCTTGCTTTCAGTTTTCTTCTTTTTTCACAAAGTGTTTGATGATAGTGCCCCCATTTATTATATTCCTTGGCTTTTAATTTGCTTGGTTCGGCGGAATCACACCTCAGTAGATTCTTAAGACGTTGATTAAGATAATTGCTTAATTATACTATTGGCCATATAGACACCACACCCCTTGAGTATCAACTCATGTAGCGATAAATTATCTTCTTTTTTTTTTAATCGTAGACGTTCTTAACTGATGTGATAATCATATCAATAAAAGAATAACAATTTACGTGCCACATAAAGTGGTATTTAAAAGTTAATGTTAGAGTTAGTATTCTAGCATATTACATATATGTTTCTACACACACGCACTCTCACTATGAAGTTAGAAAAGCAATGAAGAGAGACCGACTATTGTACGTCCTTCAATACGCATGAAAACATTGTTCAAGGATAATTAACAAAAATGGTGAGTTTTCATGAAGGTGCGTGGGTTTTGTGATATTTTCTCATGCTTTTTTGTGTGATAATGTTGAAAGATGCTTTAAAATTAGGGGTGTGTAGTGCAGTTTGGACGGTTATTTATGTAAAGTTTATTCACCAAACGATATTAAGTGATGTCAAACAAGCTTAGTGAAAAAACGGTCAAAAGATTAACTAGATAATCACACCAAACCGCACCAGTATCACGTTGAATGAGTTGTCCCGTCTGAAAACAAGGAAAGAAAACAAAAATTGTTTAGTATAAAAGTACAAGAAAAACGGAAAGAAACACACACACACATATACGTGTGCGTGTCACATATATATATATATATATATATATATCTCTGTGTGCGTGTGTGTTGGTACAAATTATCATTATATCCTGATCTTGGTTGCATCAATAAAATTGGGGGTAATAAAATAATTTGGAACTCATATTATATAATTAAATATGTTAAATCTATTGAATTGAGAATCAGGGGGATCAAAATTGAGCTTCTTTTGAGGAATTTGATTTCGTTAGCCTACTCTCACCTTTATTCTCAATTCCACCAAAGCTCTTAGTTTGTGAAGGTGACATAATTAATGAGGTCGGATCAACAAAATCTAGTTAGGGTCAAAGCCAAGCTGAGCACCCAAACCCCACTATTTCTAATATAGTTCACATCTAGGTAGATTTGAATTATGATGAAACTGTTTCAATTTACGATTTTTGAAATAATGTAAAAAAACACTGACAATGTTAAGCACCACTTAATAATAAAGGATGAGCTCACAAATAAGAGTCACCTTCTATTAATAGTGATATTTAGTTAAGATGATTTTCTGAACAATTTTCTATTTTTTGTGGCCTTCTGGCCAAGTGGGATGAACAATGGCCTCCTGTGCTCTCCGGACCAAGAGCAGGAATGACACTGATCAATAACAGTTTTATCATACATGTGTCTCTGTGTGCGCGTGTGTGCAGTCCCATTTGGTATCCCAAATCCTATGTGGAATCCATTCTTAATTCTATGATGTGGATCCATTAAATTATTACTAATCTATCAATAATGGGCAACTTTATATTATATATCAGATACTTACATGATCATGTATCAGTACATGTGTGATCATAAAAAAGAACCATGACATGTATAATAAAACAAATTATAAAATTAAAAGTCATTGAATTTTCTATCATTTATGTTGTTATTACATCACCAACGATAATAAGTCGTGTTATTGTTATATATTTTTGTTAGGCTAAACCGAATCAATATGAAACTCACTTTTGTGCTACGTAGTTCAGTGACAATATAAGCATATATGCCCGTTATTCTTATATTGTCACTAACTATACGTAACATAAGAATTAGTTACACATTGAATTTATGTGATGATATAGGTATATAGGTTTGTTGGGAACTAATAGGAAATATGTAATTGTATATAAAATAACCAGTGTACCAAAGATTCCGCAGAATTGGGAATCCGGAAATCGCATATATTCACATAGATATAAACACGAGGACCAAATGAATTGACAAGATGGGGAATCAAGAAAGAAAGTGGGTGTCAACGTGAGTGTTGAGCTTAAAAGGGCAGAGAAAAAATTAATGGGAATTTATCCACAAAAAAAAAAAAAAAAAAAAGTCATAAAAACTAATTAAAAAAGAAAAAAGAAAAAAAAAAGAAGAGGATTCCAAATTGATATGTATAAAGGAAGTGATTGGTGACGCGTCAAACATTTACCATTGTCTAGTAAAAAAGGAGAAAAAACCAATAATGTTTCATAATTGAACCACCAGATAATATGAGGGTGAGAGGTGGGACAATCATAGATATGGCCCTTGACGCTTCTGTCTCCCTTTCAGGATTTGTGGTGGTCGTTGAAAATAAAGGATAGTATTACCTCTCATGATAAATATTATCGATCGGAAATATTTTTTAATCATTGGATTAAATTTTTAACAATATATATCTATTAATATCAATTTTTTAAATTTGTAACATACGATATAATATTGTTTTTAATATAAATCAAATCAAATGGAGGAAAGACTAATCTAATAATTTAAACAGTAGTTTGTACTGATAGTGCAAAATAGAATATTTTATTGTAAAATCTTTCAGATGTAGTGTAATGACCACTTTGCCAAATGCTCCATGAAAAAGATGAGATGGGTTGTTGTGGATTAAAACTTGATTAATATTTGGTTTCCAAAAGCTCTCAGTGCTGAATGACAGCCTATAGAACAAAGGTATATGCCAATGCCATTGTAACGTTCCACAAAGGTCTATTTCTATGAGAGATAATAAATATAACACCGATGTTACATTTCATCACTCCACTCGCAATTATCACTCTATCTTTTCAAGCAATTTTGAGATTTACTTATTAATTCCGAGAAATCTCTTGATTGTGTCATTTAGGTCACACATAATTTTGCCTCCAAAAAGCATTTTTCTATCGTGGGGCTATATATCTTTAGCTCATTACTTATCTCATACCATGATATTTACGTCGATTCCCTTTCGTGCTAATCAAAGACAAATCTCCTAATGTCCTGGACCAAGACCAATTTTAACATCATCAAAAATTGCCTCTTCCCTCATTATTGATATCTATTCAACAATTTAAGTTTAATTCTGCAAAATAAAATAATAATAATAATAATAATTAATTAATTAATCAAAAATAAAAAATAAAAAATAAAAGATAAAAAGATTCAAATGGAATAAAAAGATGAAAGGATGATTTAATGAGGATTAAAACCTCCAACAAGAATACTGCTGAAAAGAAACAACAGCGACATAGATACCATTTCTTGTAACTTAGAAAGCTTTTGCATGAATTTTGGTGACAGACTCGACTCATAATGTATTTCCACTATTCCAAAAATGTGAATTATTTTGGGGAAAAAGAAGTGGGGGACAAAAAAAAAGAAAACAAAATTGCCTTTTGGCTTTTACAAAATTTGTTTGGATGAAAGCGAGTGTGTAGGCTTTGCATGAATGGCGATAGGTATTCTTTGTTATTACTACATGTTTCTAAATGTTTGATTTGATAATTACATCAGTTAAAAAGAATATACAAGCAAAAAAAAAATTATGTATTCTGGAGAACCAACCAAATACCTTTAGTATAGATTTTTATAATTGTGGAGTTGCCTTTAGAAAAACGTTAAATTACAGCTTTCGAGATTATTTGGTAATTCCATAAGCATTCTCCCGCATTTCTAGATGTGTTTTGAAAATGTTCGTCTTCATTATATTGTTTGTCTCCGTTCAAGTCATGAAACACGCACCAAGCGAAATATGAAAAAAAAAAAAAAAAAAAAATTTGGAAACATTACAAATCAATATCGAAATTTTTATTTTTCATTCCAAAAACAATACTATTTTCCAAATGCTATCACATGGGCTCCATATTAATTGCTCTTTTCATTTTTTTTTCCTTTCCAGCTTTAGCAAACTTTTTATGCACTACTACCCTCCAATTCATGATGATCCACCTCTTTCTCCACTTTTGAATAAATGAGGGAAGATTTTTCTTTTTCCTTCTTAGTGTGGCTGAAAATTTCCAAAATGTTTAAGTGAATAGAAATCCCTATGACCTAAATGTAAGATACAAAACATTTTGCACTATGACATTGCTTGTAACAATTCAAGGACTCTTAAAAAAAGACGTCATCTAAAAAAAAGTAAGCAGGAAACATTTAAGGTAAGAACTGTATTTTTACTCTATCAACAAATACTCAAGTTGTTTTAATTCCTAGATTAATTTTGTAATAATTTCATCTATATTTGAGAATTGTTATGCATCAGCACTATAAAATTTTAATATAGATATTAACACATCATATCACTGAAAAGTTACTGCAATAACTAAAACAGTTGTACTTATAGGCAGAGCACAAATAAAGTTCTTGCTTGAAGATTTTTTTTAAGTTTATTGACGTATTTTTAAGTCACCTAATGATATTCTAAGTCATCTAATGATATTGGAGGTTGAATTAGGTCCATACACCAATTTTGTTAGCAAAGCTGTAGAATTGCATTAATTGAGTCCTCTTTCTTCTTTTTATATTTTATTGGTCCTTTCTTTCTTTCTTTCTTTTATTATTTTGTTTTTATGCTCTTTTTTAGGGTGGGGATTCAGGCTGTTTAATGGATGGATACTTAGAAGGCATTTTAAAGGACAATCTGCCTCACCATTCACCTTTCAGCTTTGACCGACCTTTTTCTCTCTTTTGTTTCTTCTCTGTGTGTGAGTGTGCTTTTTTTTTTTTTTTTTTGGGGTCGAAGCGCCAATGGCCATGAGTTAGTCATGCACAGTGTGGTTTGCACAACAGCGAAATTATTTTTTAGCATGTCTTTCTTTCTTCCCATTACAAGATTACACCTAATGTTCGAATCCGTAACCTCATTCTGAGGACTAATAGACTTTGAAGTGTCGGACACGTAGCAGTGAGATTGAAAATTGAGTGTCCATCGAGTAGAATTGTTTTGGGCTGTTTAAGCTTCATTGATAAAGTTATTATGAAGACAAAAGATGATTAGAGATGAAGGAATAACACTCATCATTTCCCATTTGATCGAGCAAAAAAAGACCTTTGGTGAAGCCCTTTTTATATAGGATAATCAATCAAGTATCAAATTGCACCAAAGATGGTCTAAAGTCGTCCTCTCTTTTTTTGATTTGTTAGGATTTGCTGTCTTCTACTTCGTTTTCTTCTGTTTCCTTTTCTTTATTGGTCGAGTCATCATTGCTTTTTCTAGCCCTTGTTCTGTTCTCTCGTCTCAATGGAAGTACATTTTTTCTTTTTTGAGCTTAATTGTTTTTCGAGCTTAAATCGGTGCAAAAATACATCATTAAACTAATCCACTTTTGAGCACTCCACTGAACAACCAAGTCAAGGCTCCAAACCTGTTAGGATAATTCATAGTTTTTGGTGACGTTTCGTGAACCACCTAATACACAATCATATGAGAATCAACTTCCACAATGAGCAACAGCAACCTTCACCTTCTCGTTCAACCTTCGTTTTTCCAAAGGTTGCTAGCCTATTGCTAACTCAAACATACGGATGTTGAGCCCTTTTGCTTGTTTTAGCTAAATTGTGCTACATCCAGCAGCTGCAACCGATTGGCACTCACAACGTACTTCAAGTACTCCAATAATGCATAGAACCCTTCGTGCTAAGATGTTCTTGCGCTATGTGTGAAGACTCGTGGAGAAGTTTAGGACCCCCCAGATCCAATAACTGTAAGCCATCGACCATCGTTAAATTTTTCCAGTGTATCGTCAAGTTTAAAGACGAAACTGTCACTTTTTCAAAAATTCAGAACTCGATAGGCACCAAAACCACCATGCAAAAACCAATTATTTGGCCTACTAGGGAAAACAATGGAAACAATCACCAACAGACAATCTAAGCAAACTATGCATTCAAAATAGGAGTACCAAGAATGAATAAAGTATAGACTAAAGGGTTGTCATTTTCAAGCTGTAAACGTAAAACGACTAATATATAACTAACTTCTCAGAATTGGAGGTCTACCTTTCACACCCAAAAGTAAATGTGAAATAATAATGATAAGAGAAAAATACAAGCATCACTGACATAGTTATAGCAAATCAGTTTTTCCCCCACCAGGATGGTTGCTTTAAAAGTTACCCACCATCTCGTCTTCAATACAGCTTTGCTTAAGAACCGCAACATGCTGATCTCTGACCTGCTTGAGCCGACCCTGCCACCTGGTCCAGTTGGTTAATCTTGATTGTCTGAGGCTGCAAACATCCAACAAAGTAAAGCTCAACGTCTGACTAACTACAAAGGCCAAGTGGGCCGCACCCACATGCTGATTTGGCACTATACTCTAAAACAAAGATATCCTCTCTCAAGCACGAATGGCTCACTAAGCTCCGTTTTTTTTTTTTTTTTTTTTTTTTTGGGTAGAACTGCTGAAACGCATTTGCAGAGAGACGTAATCTAAAAAGCAGGTCTTGCATGTATATCAGGGACGTGGAAAGAATATGGCATTTTTTTTTTTTAAGACAAAATTACCTAATAACCATCTTTTTTTTATCTATAACCAACATGACACAAATTTTGGTTAACTTTAGTTTAAATTCGTGTCATGTTAGCCTAGTGTTAATTTTTTTGTGTCATGTTGGTGCAATGGTCTTTAAATTTGCATCATTTAGGTGCTTTCTCCTATCTTTAAACGTAACAAGTTAAAGAAATTTTCTAATGGAAGCAAGATTACTTGGTCATAGATAAAACACATTCCCGCACTAGAGGAAAGGATGCAACAACTAGCAAGCTGATATTTGCAAACAACTCGTAAGTCGTACCTCAGCCCTCGAATCAGTATCAGCGAGTCTTTGCTTGATATCCCTTGCTATTGAAAAAAAAACCTCCTCCACGTTTAAATTCGTCTTTGCACTCTGTAATAAACAAGAATAGTTTCAGGCTTCAACATATTTGGAAAAGGAACAATTTTGTAACTAATTCCACCATAGGTAAGAACTCACAGTCTCGAAGAACTTAATGCCGTACTCGTCAGCAAGAGCTTGGCCTTTCGAGGTGGGGACAGCCTGAAATAGAGTTACTTGTCACGACAACATCAAGAGAATCAACTCATCACATAGCACAGACTTTTAAACAGGAGAACAAACCCGTTTGCTTTCATCCATATCAGCCTTGTTACCCACAAGGATCTTGTTGACATTATCAGAGGCATGTTGTTCAATGTTGCGTATCCAATTCCTGATGTCTAGATACCAAAAGAAATCAGTTCCACAACCATTTCTAAGAAAAAAGATGAGTGAGACAATTCACCATTGACGGATGAAAGCACAGCCAAAGTAACAAACGTAGCATCACAGTATTGTGAATAATTAAGAACAACGTGTCTCCATTTAAAGTTAAACAAGAAAAATCTTTTCATTTCCATAGATTCAGCGGCATTAAAGAATAAGAACCATAAGCATTAAGCAGGAAACAGAGAACAAAGAGATTACTGTTAAAAGACGACTCATCGGTGACGTCATACACGAGCAAAATACCCATGGCTCCACGGTAGTAAGCTGCAAATGAGGGGAAAAAAAGTCTAAAGAAAAAATCCGAAACATTAAAAGATTGCAAAGGAAAAGATTCTACAAAGGAACCAGATCTCAGGAGGCAACAGAAGAAGCTAACTTAATCAAGTTCATGTTTAGAAGACTGATACTAACCAGTTGTAATTGTTCGAAACCGCTCTTGCCCCGCCGTATCCCAGATTTGCAATTTAATACGTTTCCCATCAAGCTCTATGGTCCTAATCTTGAAATCAATGCTGTAAACGAGATTCATTTTGGTGAGACCTGAAGCAGTTTGCAAAGAAGTAGAAGAGTCCAGAAAATACCTACCCTATGGTTGTGATAAAACTAGTCGTAAAGGACCCATCTGAGAAACGCAAAAGAAGGCAACTCTTACCCACACCTGCAAAGTCACAACCAAATGAAGAAAAATTAACTGATTTCAAAACAAAATTCGCACAGATAGAGAACAGATAAATCCATGCATCTCATCTGTGGGCAATATGTAGTTGAAATCACGAACTATCTACTATACCCTTCAAGGTTTATAATTGTGCAATCGGGTATTAAGGCGTTTTCTGTTTGCGAGATTAAGATGTAAGCCTTAATGCGGTTTGAGGCGTAAGCCTCAAAATGAAACCATTAAAAAAGTCAAAAAAATATGAAAAATCATATAGTAGGTAGATATCATAACAAAATATCAAAATTTTTTTCTTCAAATGTCTATCTTTCAGCCTCTTGTTTGAACATTATGTAAACCAATGTGTTCATCTTTATGGTAGCCAAGCGATTTCTTTGGACCGGAAAAAACTTCAGAAAAATTGAGGCTACAGCCTCAATATTGCGCAATTGCATACGTTTCTGGGTACGCCTCAATTCATAGAGGCATACACAATTCAAAGGGCGATTGAGGAGCAGGCCTCATTACTATTTTTTTTTGGGCAATTCCCTGAAGCGCGCCTCATTGCACGCCTCAAATTGCGCAATTTTAAACAATGATACCATATCACTTTCCAGTCCCCTAGAGGAATATCCTCCCAACACTATGACTCCTCCAGTTTAGACTTTGGACTTCAGACCCATTTAACAACTATAAAGGAGCTTCCTATGGCTTAGTTTGGGATTGTTGTGCTCTTGGAAGAATTTCTACGTTTGTTTAAGGAGGAGATGTTTAAATAGATGTCAAAAGTTAAGTTCAACCAGAAAATGCAACGTAAGCTCATCCCTAAGCAAAACCTACTCCTCTTAAGTTGACATTTGTCTACGAACTCCAGTTCTCTAAAATGAAGTGTTTTAGCTTATAAAATGTAGACATGTAATGGCAGTTTTCTTAAAATCTAGCTTCGCCAAATAATTTTTCTTTTTTGCACTTTTACCAAATGTATAACGAGTAGCGCATAATTGTGCAAAGAATATTTAGGGCCTCTAAAAGCAATATCCAACTGGCCCTATATGTGGGCGACTATAAATTTGCGACAACAAACAAGCATAACTACACACACATTGAATAACACGTGAATTTTATGAAGAAATGGAACCTAATGAACAAAAATTCACACAAAAATATGGCATGATGCACCAAAATAACTTGCTAACATAGTCAAGAAGCAACGGTGGCCGGAAACAAACATCTATATAAATTTTAAGACACTATAGTAAGAGATGCCGTCGAGTCTATCATCCACGAAAATCCCATTTCAACAAAAACATAATCCTGTAACGAGAGAGCTACAGACATTCATTAGAAAGCACGGCTATTCGGCTCTTCGTCAACATTTTGTGGCACTATAATACAATTGTGACAAGTAACGCGTATAAAATAAATATAGCATTTTTCTACATCAATAAACAGCATTTCTAAAGCAGACTTCAGAACAAATATAATCTGAATAAAATTAAGAAATCGCAAATCAACAACATTCAAGCTAAAATGGAAAATTGGGAAAGAAAAAAAACCCATTACGCGCGAGAATTAATTTACCATCAAACAAGGGAAAATCCCAATCACAGTGAAGGATTATTAAACAAGAACAAGATCACATTTTTGGAGCATAAAAGAGCAAAAGAAAGAAAAGGGCAAGGGCAGAAAAGTAAAATCGTACCACTGTCGCCGATGAGGAGGAGCTTTATGAGGCAGTCGTAATCGGCCCGAGCTCTCACCGGCGGAGCAGCCATCGCCAGATTCTCGCTTAATCGCCCCCAAAATTAAAAATAAAAATAATAAATGATTTTTTTTTTCAGAAAAATAAATTAACTAAAAAGGGGGGGGGGGCGTTGAAAGAGAGAGAAAAGGAGAGAGGAGAAATACCAGATCAGGAAGAGGAAGAGTGAGATCTAAGGAAAAGGGAAAGGGAGGGAATTTTGCAGAGTTATTATTTCAGCCGTTGAAATTTCGTAAAGCGAGAGCAAAGCAAAAAAAAAAAAAAAAAAGCTAAAGAGAAAACCCAAACACAACTCAACCCCAACCGGTTTCATTCATTATTGTTGAAAAAAAAAAAAAAATAAAAAAGATTTTTGTTTTGGTAAATTTCAGTTTACCCCCCTCAATTATGGTGTCTTTGATTTTATTTGGTATTTAAATTTAACTTCATCTAAATTGTATTTTTTCATATTAATTTTTATTTTTAAAAAAAAAACAAAATTTATAATTAATTTTTAAAAAAATAATTAATTTTCAGTTTAAAATTTTTATCTCTAACCAACAAATCAAAACTAATTTGACATGTTGTCCCCTTTGAAGACTTTTTTTTTTTTCACTTGTTAAGAAATTTGTCACATAACTATATTTATGAATTTCTCAATTACGGTAAGCTCTGGTTTCTTTCACTTTTGATATATATATATATATATATATATATACAGACATTTAAATTCTATTTTTTATATTAAGTTGGAATTTACACACATGACTCAACTATTTAAGGATCCAATTTTAATTCCAACATTTCATATGAATTAATTTAGCATTTATGTATTGTCATTCTTTTATTTATTAATCTTAAAAAATATAAAAACTAGCAAATGGTTTTTTTTTTTAAATAAAATTAGCAAATGATTGATATTGCAAAAGATTGAAAAGTAGAGGGAATAATGTGACAAAGCTTTTTGTGTAAGGAGTCAAGTGCAAAAGACACCAAAAGTAAGGTGGATAAAATGCAATTTATCAGGAAAAAAAAAAAAAAAGAGTATATTCAAGGCTCAAGCATAATGTTTCGGAAGACGCCTCCTGACCGATGATCGTTATAAAAAAAAACATCATTGAGATCTGCGTCCTTTCAACAACATACGTCATTGGAACTAGTCGACAGAATTGCGGGAGATACTTGTTAAAACGACAAGCGTCAAATGAAAACGACGTGCTGATAAAGATAACAACAGCTTTGGCAACGACAAAAGTTTCATAAACGACGCCCCATGGAAAACGACAACATTTTATAAAGCAACATTTAATTTTCCTCAATTAACTTGAAAAACGACAAGTGGTTAAAAACTATAACAGTTACCAAAACTAAAGATCGGTTTGGTGAAACGGTTTGAGTTGAAATTTTTAAGTTTGAGTTGGTTAACTTTTTAAAAACTAGTTATAATCTTTGTTGATTTTTCTGAAAAAGAATAAAAACTGATATAAAAAAATACAGTTTAATTTAAGTTTAAACCGTTTCTATCAAACAAACCATAAAAATCATCTAAAAACGTTTTGTCAAAATAAAAATATATATGTATTATTTTAAAACGACGAAGTAATAAAACAACATGTAAGAAAGGACAGCTATTTACACAATAACATCTAATGAAAACGACACAAAACAAAAACAGCTTTACAAACAACAGGTTTTTATTTTTTTTATTTTTTTATTTTTTATTTTTTATTTTTTTAACAACAATAAAATTACGCGAAACAACCGTTAAAGGTAATAAGAGACCCGAGTCCCATGTCATAAAAATACAATAATAATAATAATAAACATATAAGTGTATTTGGTTATTTCACTTAACATATTAACTTATTAAGATGAAGCTCAATCTAACCGTCTCAAATTTCTCTTATTCTCTCTAATATTCACAACAATGACCTTTCAGGCCATCTCCAATCGAGCTCCAAGTTGGAGTAAAATGCCAGGATGGCGTGGAGTTTCTTCTCCAACGCTGTGCCAAATTCTGCTCTAAATTGGAGGCAATGAACAGTGTTGAACCATTGTTGGCGCAGCACTGTAGGGATAGCGCCAGTTTTTCCTTTTTTTAAAAAATAACTTTAGGGCCCGTTTGGAACGAAATATATATTAAACTAAACTGTACTTTTTTCATCATGATTTTTGTCTTTTTCTGAAAAAGTTTTTTGTCTTTTCTGAAAAATTACTATTGAAATTTAAAAATCTTAAACTAAACTCATTCACCAAACACCCCCTTAATAATTAAAAACATGATTTTGATAAAATTCTTAAAAGATATTAGACATTTATTTTTTGCCCCAATTGTATATTTTTTTACAAAATGACATCCTTTTTTAAAAAATCGTTTTTAAATTTATTTAACTTAATTATTTTAATCAATATCATTGTAAAAGTTACACAAAAAATTTATTTTTAGTTATTTCATACAAATAAATAAACAATTTAGTTTTGCAAGAGTTGGATAAATAATTAATTAAACATTTTTTATTGTACTAATATGTTAATAATTATATTGGGATTTAGTTGATGAAAGAATTGTTTTTGTAAATAGAATGAAAAGGAATATGTCGGGAATATTCTTTTTAGAGTAAAATTTAAAGTAGATGGGTTGGAGATGAACTCTAAGTTTGGTGCAAAAACTGTGCTTTTTTGGTGCAAAGGCTGTGGTAAAATAGAATTATGAATTGAAGATTGAAGATGATAATATCGTGATTATACGACATAAAAAAACAAAAACGACAATATTTGATAAACGACGACAAATCATTGAAAAGTTGTAAGAAAATTCATTTAACATATTCAAAGTTATGGACCGTCTTCAAAAGTCAAAACCATAGTAGTATTTTGCCAGCATAAACCGGACACCTCTTTTTTTTTTTTTTTTTTAATCTTAAAAGATTAATTTTCAAGAAGACATCTCCTTTTTTAATTTTTGTTACATATTTTAAAATATTACAATTGTGACATGCACCTAATTTTCTCATCTAAGAAAAAAGGCTCCTTTTTCGTTTTTTTTTTTCCTTGAATTTTTTTTGTTTCCTATTTTAGGAATATATGAAACATCAACTTCCATGATGAAGCCGGCTAAGCTTCATTCCAAGGGTGTGTTTGGAAGAGCTTTTTCTAAAATTATTTTTGATTTTTTGGATTCGAAAACTGTTTTTTGAAAGTATTTAGATAATCTGTCAAAATAGATTTTAGCTCTCCATAAGAGCTCTTAGTCAAAAAATACAAAGTGTGGCTTCTAAATAAAACTAATTCTAATACATTTTAAGACTTATATCAAAGTGTCAATGAGTTATTGTAAACTTACTACAAAATTTAGATGTCATATTGACCCAATAAACTTTTTTTAAAATGCGGTCTAAATATTTATTGAAAAATCATAATTTTACTTTTCTTCTTCTATTAACTTAAAAAAAATAGTGTGTCAAACAAAACCTAAATTTTGTATTACTAAGCTTCATCCTTTTTTTTTTTTTTTTTCCTTCTTTTTATTGAAAAATTCTTTCTTCAAAGCTTTTGAGTATTTAATGTCGTAACTTTACTTGGAAAACTATTTTAGATTGTTTCATACATTGGAGGGAAAAAAACAAGAAGTTCAAAATATAGTTGAAATAATTAACCTATTGGTTTAGGTTTTACCATATCTAGAATTGGCCAAGAATAACGAAAACTAAACACGTTTTGCATACTCATGGAAGGTGTCAAATGGAATTAGCTAACAGACCATGGACATAGTAACCATTCTATAATAGTTTTTTTTTTTTTTTTTTTTTTTTTTTGAGGGAACACACTATAATATAATTTTGATTAAACAAAAAAACTTATTGTTGACCTATATAGGTCCTAGTTACGGGGTGCAAATATAGTCCATAGGTATTAATACTTTATATTGTTGAGCTGAATTAAATAATATTTCATAGGTTTGTTGTTGGCGATAAAGATACATTAACACGTTTGTGTTTTATAATGCCTTAACGATAGAATATAAAGGTGGTTGGATGCAAATATGATTTTGCCTTTAGAATATTTAAGCGAGATCTATCATGGGAATTTTTTTTTTTTTAATCACTTATCAATAAAAAGATAAAATATTTATTTATTAAGTATTTTAAAAAGTAATTTTGAGAGAGCTTCCAAGCTCCAACTACTAAAAATTCTTTTATATCACCTAAAAATTTCTGAAAGTTAATTTTTTTTAACCAAAAACTTATAAATTAATTCATGAAAGTTCTGTCAAATAAACCTTATATATTTATATTTATAGATTTTCAGAACGGAATTTATGAAATTTGAGAGAGCTTCCAAGTTCCAGCTACTAAAGTTCTTTACTAATATTTAATCTAAACATTCGTGAAAGTTTTTTTTTTTTTTTTGCCAAAAATTAAAAAGAAATATATAGAAGTTATGTCAAATAAATTACATATATTTATATATTTATGGGAGATATATATGGTGGATGATAAGGCAGCATCATATTTCCTACCATATAATCAGCTCAAAATTTGCCGTGTCGGCCAACTTCAAATTAGTTGTTATTACGCATCACTGACCTGTAGACACTTAATTGAATAAGGTATGTCCTTACTCTTTGACAAGTATCTTAGGCTCTCTCTCTCTCTCTTAATAAAATATACCAGGCCCTTCCAACAACAGGACAAGCACTAGGATATTCCAAAAGTAGGATTCCTATTCCATGGCAATAAATATACGTGCGTGTGTATATAATATATATATATATATATCCGTTATTCATTAATTTGGTGAATCCTTTTACGGGATATTTAATATATATGTATGCAAATGTATATATATATATATAGATATAGATATCTTGTTGATATAGTGTAGTTTTAGATTGTTTGAGTTCGATCAACTTGGACAAACATGGATTTACCATGAGAAAGAATAATAGAAGAGAAAATGAAAAGATAGAAAAGAGTTGCAATGTTTTTCATCACATATGTGCCACCGGCGACCGAAAGTGAAGGAGATGGAGACCAAAAAGGAACATGAAATGAAGCATCGTAATTGAATAAGTCCTTAAATAAAAGTCCATGAAACGAGAGAGTTACACGTTGTTTTAATGGTGGAAGTGGGACTAGTTCAAGCCTTTTGGGAAGAAATTTCCAAGTCAATCTCCACGACTAATTTGAAACCGGCCCTCCACCTCCAACTCCACCAGCCTAAGACCAGACCAAAACTATCACATTGTCAAAAAAAAATGCAAAAAACGCGTTCCTGATAGAAATAGCAATTCGCAATTTTCCTCGTATCTCAATCAACCACAAATTAAGTGAGTGCATTCTTAGGAAATTCCCGATAGTATTACCTTATAATATATTAATTGCTGTCTTATATCAAAATCATCTTAAGATTAATATGAAAAAAAATTAAGTCGGTCGTGTTCTCACGCCTCCCATCTAATATCATATTAAGCATTTATTAGAATCACAAATTGAATGACATGGGATTTAACTTAACAATCTACATGTCACAAATGCAGAATGCACTGGCTTACAACTGTGTCAAAGTAAATATTCCGGGTATTAAAGTGTTCTATCATTATGCACTTGAACGTGGCTTGAGAATATTATAAAGAATCTCAGTTTAGATATGTTGCCTTATCTTCCCGTTTTAATGGTTTTCTCTCGATATTATTTTGATAACTCATCAATTTGCTTAATTTTTTTTTAGTATTCAATAATTTTTATGCGATTAAATTCTTAAATTTAGATGATATGAAATAATATCATTAGGAAATAGTCGATGATACAAGAAATTCGAGGATAACAGATCTCGACTCTAATGGTTTGTTTGGTTATTAGGTGGGAATTTAAGATTTTCATTTTATTTTTATTTTTATTTTTATTTTTCTGAAAAATCAACAAAAATTATAACTAATTATTGAAAAATTAATCAATTTCGATCTAAAAATTACCTCTCAAATCCGTGTTTCAAATGCATAATAAGATTCTTAAGTGTATTAATATCATCATCACCACCATTGTTACATATATATATATATATATATATATATATATTAAAGCATTCTCCTGCATTTTAGGCGTTATTTGTTGAGTGAATTTATTAAAGTTATAAAGAAGACTGGTTGGTTTTGCAAATCGAAAAGTCAAAACAAACAAAAGTAAAAGAAAGAAAGAAAGGAGAGATGTGGATAGACAATCTCATTCATTCCTACGCAGATCTTACGCAGATTGCGTGGCACATGCTTGGCCTCGTAGATTTTGTTACGCGTTTATAATTCGTGTATATGTAACTCGCATTTCACGATGTCAACAAATTTTTTTAGTACCGTCTATAGAAGGATACGCTAATTTTTTAATCCTATTTTTAACTTTTGTACTAGATTTTAAGAATTGAATCACAAGTGCGTATATTTGTATAATTTTTTAACACAAACATTCGTAAGAAAATCTAATATAGCGATTGAAGTAACTTGTTTACTTGTCATATCATAAAAGTATTTTTACTCTTATTTTTTTTCCTCCGAACTTTTATTCTTTATCTTTTTACAAGATAAAACAATATTTGTTATTACTAACATAGCAAACGGGTTGAAACTGAATTTTTTATGTTATAATTGAGTTGAATTTAATGTGTATTTAGTAGGACATTTGAACTGTTAAAATTAAAAAATATAAAAACTTAAAATGTGTTTGGGAAAAAAGTATTACTATAGAGCTTATTTCATTCTTCTCGAAATTCTATGCAATTTTTTTTAAAAAAATTCATCCCATTTGAACATGTATATCCAAATATATGAACTTTTGAAATTTGAGTTACAAAAACTGTGAATAATAAAATTGAAGTTGATTTTTTTAAAAAAGACAAAAATAAATTTAATTTTTTAGGTTTGGATTGAACTGAACCTTAACGCCAAACAAGGGCTTAGTCTAACGGGGGTGTTGAGGAATGTCTCCAAACAATATTTTGTCGTCTAGTTTCCAAACATGCGTTTGGGAAAGTTTCGGGTTTGTAATAAAACTTTTGCAGAAGTTTACAGCAAACTCAAATTTTAAAAATCTATAACTTTTTTTTAAAGTCAAATTAAATTTCAAGAAAATGAAACAAGATTTACATTGATATTTTTTCCCAACACATTTCAAGTTTAATACTTTCTCATTCCAAAATTTTTTTTTTCAACCAAACTTACATTTTAAAAGCTCAACTCAGGGTTTGTTTGGTATGTTAGTTTGAGTTGAGATTTTTTAGTTGTAATAGTAATTTTTGTTGAGTTTTAATATAAGAGAAAAAACCTTTTCAGAAAAGACAAAATACTTTTTGGGAAAAGGACAAAAAAACCAGTTTCAACTAATAGTTTGTACTAACATATCCAAACATGTACTCAATTATAATTAAAATATATTCAAAATTTCGTCCCCAATTGCCCTCTAAACAGCCTCAAAAGATAAATATACACCTATATTTCTAATGTAGAGGCTATATATATATATTTTTTGAATTCGGAGGTGGGTGCATTTGATTTCTGTACTTTTATATAGAGTTAAGTGTAACATTATCGCTAGGCTATACTTATAATCAGGGTTACGGTATATTTTTCTGTTTTTTTGTCAGTTTACTACATAGTTTAAAAAGAAAAAAAAAATCCCTGGAAAAAAAGAAGGAATATTTGGGCGGGATCCAGTGATGAGGTGGAAAAGCGCAAGGAATCGGGTGTGGTCCGCTTCACACTCAATCACCCACCGCACGGTGAGGGCATGTATTTGGGAGATACTAGAACATCTCTTGCTTTTTTCTTTTTTGTTTTTTTTGGGGGTCCAAAAAAGAACTAAAAAACGTAAAAGAGACTCCTCACCGTCCGATTCACGGCAACTGCGCCACGCGACCGTTAGGAATATCCCCTCTCTGGCCCCACATTTTGACAATCATTCCTAAATCACCCAATCACCAGTAAACATGTGTCCCCCATGAATACAGCTGGAGCCACGCTATATCTGCTCCTCCGGAATATGCCGATTCTTTCGGCATAAAATTCACAGTAGACTACCCTATCAAATTGGAATCTGGAACGTTAAAGTCTCTCTTTCTCTGTCTTTAATTTTCGTTGATAATTAGGCATTGACTTCACAAATAATATTTGTCGTTAATCTTTTTCACAACCTTATTAACAATTAGAATTAAAAAGAACTTAAAAAGTGTTTTCTATTTCTTCTAAATAAATAAGAGTTATACATTTAACAAAATAGTTAAGGTGTTGCGTTATTTCTTATTGCTTGTTCTATTATTCTTCCACTGACATGACTTACTTAATAAACGATTTTTTTGTAATAATATAACTTTCTGAGAAGTAATTTAGAAAAGAACTTTAAAATCAAATGAGAATTAATCTCCGTTTAATTCGTTAGTTGAAGATGAAAATTTTAAATTAAAGTTGATTGAATTTTTAAAACTAGTTATAATTTTTATTGATTTAAAAAAAAATAAAAATTAAATTGAAAAAAATTTAAATTCTAATTAAAACACCAGATAAACCATTAATTTTCATCATTAAGTTATCTAAAAAAGTTTAAAAACTTATAAAAAAAAGTTTTTGTTTTGTTGTTTTTTTTTTTTTAGGATCCTTCTATGATGATTGGGCCTAATTCACAGCACAAAACTAGTCCTTTTACTTTTCGCAATTTTGAATAGGTAATTCTTGTCCTAATAAAATAATCTTTTTTAAATTAAAAAAATAAAAAAATAATTAATTTGGTGGTGCTCCCCCTTTAAATGGGAAGGCGGAAAGAGAGCGGGAAGGCGCACCTTCATTGCTTTGCTCTCTTCTCTTCGACCACTTCATTCTCTCTCTCTCCCCTCTCTCTCTCAGCTCGAGATCTGCGTCTCTCTCTCTCTTCTTCTCGAAGCTTCGCCGGCGAACTCCTCTTTTCTTTCTCATCACCACTAGGTAACAAGCTCTTCAGCTTTCTCTTTTTGTCTCCAAGATCGTGGCTTTTATTTATTTTTTTTTTTTTTTTTTTGGATTTCTGTATTTCTTGTTCGGTTTTTGGCCGCTGTTTCTGCTGCTTCTTGCATTTTGTGGATCTGGTTGTTTCTCCGGTACTTTGCGTTCTGTAAGATTCCAATTTCTCGTTGTCGGCGGATTTTTCTGATGTTCTTAGGGAATCTTTGATGTCCGTACTGTTTTGATTTGTTCGGATTTTGGTTTTAGGTTTATAATTACTGTCTGCGTTTGTTCAGATTTTTGTTTTAGGTTATTGTCGTGATACATTTTGAAGTGTGTTTGTTTGTTTCGGAGAGGAAATATCAGATTTTGCCTATGTAATAAAATATTGTTTAAGTCGAGATACAGTTTTTTTTTTTTTTTTTATTAAATTTTCTGGAGATTTTTCGTAATAAGATTATCTAAGTCCTGAATTAAAAATAAAAATGTGTTTTTGGAACAAAACTTAAAGGTGTTTGAGATCTTTGCATTAGGTAGTACAAAATGTGTCTGTCTTTTTTATTTTATTTTAATTTTCTTGGTTTTACTGTGTTATTGTCTGTGGAGTTTATGCCAAGTCTAAATGTGTCATCATGATCTAATAGCTGACCGCGATTGTAATGATTTACGGTGCATTTTCAAGATAGGATCTCGTGGGGAAAAAAAAAAAAAAGGGAAGGGCTAATAACATATACTTCCTGTGAATTTTTTGCTTTTTGAAAGGCTGTTAGACATTGTGTTTTCTGGAATGCTGTGTTTATCTTATATGTTCTACAAATCCTACTAAAAACCACTACTCGGTTGACAAGTTTTTTTGTTTTTTCAAAATGGCTAAACTGCCCTTGGCAATATGTTTCCAAAGGGAAAAGAAATCTGGTATCCACGATTTGTATTTGATGCCTCAGAGGCAGTTTCTTTTAGACATCTTGTTCTAAGCAAAATGTATAGGAATTTGATACCATTTCACCTGATAAAAATTAGCTCCAGATGATCCGAATTTGATCGCTTCATGTGTGATGTGTTTTAGCTTGCGGTTATGGCCCCACCCATTGAGACTCCCCACAAGACTGCTGGTCCCAAACAAGCCTCGCATCCACCTCTAAATGAGAGGATTCTTTCGTCTATGTCCCGGAGATCTGTCGCTGCACACCCATGGCATGATCTCGAGATAGGTACGCTATATGATTGATTCATAGTCTTAGTTCTTGTACTTCTGACTTCAGTAATTTCCCCCCTTTTGCAAAGTGGTGTAGTAACCTACTGTATTACCTTCTTTTCACCACAATGCAGGTCCTGGTGCTCCAGCAGTTTTCAACTGTGTAAGGATATACAGTATTCTTTGATCTCATGACTCATGTGAATTTTCTTTAAGAATTAGTAGATTCTGAAAGCTTAAATATTCATGTCCCATGATAGATTCTGCATTCTATTTGACCATAGCTCTCATGGAAAATTGGAAAAATCATGCAGGTTGTTGAAATTGGAAAGGGAAGCAAAGTCAAATATGAACTCGACAAAAAAACTGGTTTGATTAAGGTACTCAGTGTTCTCAAGACAACCTTCTCTATAGACTATATGGGTCATCATTTTAAACATGGATTGCTAAGGTGCATGTTTGTGCAGGTTGATCGTATTCTTTACTCGTCAGTTGTGTACCCTCACAACTATGGCTTCATCCCTCGTACTCTTTGCGAGGATAATGACCCCATGGATGTTCTCATCATCATGCAGGTAGGTTTGATGGCCACGTTTGTTGTAAATTTCACATTTTTTCAATTGTTGTCGAGGATTATTTATCATGCTTGCAATGACTTTTGTTTGAAGCATGCAAACCTGCTAACAATGTACACCCAATACATCATTCATGATGTTGGTCGACATCATGCATGTGTCTGTGATCTATCAAGTAGGCACATATATTCACATGCATTACTAGTATGTTTTGAGACATGATTGATAACATAAAATGGTTTTATATGAGTTTGTTTTTGGTTTTTTGACATGTGGGCATCGATTTGATGTTTTTGTTTTTCTGTTTTTGTTTTTGTTTTTTTTGTTCCACAAATATTAACAGGAGCCAGTTCTTCCAGGATGCTTTCTTCGGGCTAAAGCTATTGGCCTGATGCCTATGATTGATCAGGTGCATGTTTAGACAGGAAGAATTCTTTTAATTAGTGAAAAAAAATTGTACTGAACTTTAATTAATACAGGGTGAGAAAGATGACAAGATAATTGCTGTTTGTGCTGATGATCCTGAGTACCGTCACTACAATGACATCAAGGAGCTGCCACCTCATCGTTTGGCTGAGATCCGTCGCTTCTTTGAAGACTGTATCCTTAATTATAGCTTTCAGCAACATTAGTAAAATGTATCTTGAAACAAGTTTGTGTTCTGTGAGGGAATAAAAAATGTTTTCCTTGACCAAACAAAACAGACAAGAAAAATGAGAACAAGGAAGTTGCAGTCAACGACTTTCTACCCGCCTCTACTGCCTATGAAGCTATACAGCATTCCATGTAAGTGATTTTCCTTGCAACATCCTCGCAAAGCCTAGTATTAGCATCTTCATTGACATTTTATTCGCATTGGTTTTGGTTTTAAGCTCATGAATTGTTTGTTTTTGAAGGAATCTGTACGCAGACTACATCGTCGAGAGCCTGAGGCGGTAGTTGGGGAGTTGGGGCAAGAGATGAGATATTCTGGGATGCTCTACCCTTCATTTCTGTCAGAGAATATTACATATGTTGTCGTTTATTGTAACCGAAACAAAAAAGGAAAACACTGTCGTATAGATCCTTGGCGGTAATACTCGTACAATTTACCAGATGGACGATACTTATGGATACTAAATGATATAGCAATGGATGTTTAAAAGGCTCTTATTTTTTTATTCTTTTAAATATTGTTTTTCCCTCGGTTTGTGATATTTCTCTTGCTTTTCTTTTGGGAGGGCCAGGCAAGAGGAACTGCTTGGGTTTGAAACTGGCCCTGTCTTTCAAATTTCCTGTGATATATATGAATTCAGTGTTTTCTTCTATTTTATTTCTGATTAAAGGAAGAAAAATGTTTTTTTTTTTTATTGTTTTGTTTTTTTGTTTTACGTATACTTCGATGTAATGAAGTACTAGCAAGCTGCAATGGATTGTTTTGGTTTTTTTTCCTCTTTAATTTTTGTTTTGAACAATAGAAATTCGTTTTTGCAATAAAGAGATGTGCACTGTTAAAAGGAAAACTAGTCAGAAAAGTAACACATGTTAAAATCATTATTGTTTGTTGGTCTTGTTAATCCTAACTTGTCACCGATCATGATGCACATAAATGGTCCTAAAACTTATTAAACGACCAGATCCAGTTACCATCTCTAAACATAGTTTCTAATTATAATATGGGATGATTAAAGAAATGTCCTTTAGGGTGGGACAAAAAGATTTATTTTATTTCTTATACACAAATGACCCACAATTCTTCTTTTAACATCAAATTAATAACACGTATATCTTATTAGGAGGAACAAAAATAAAGATGGAAATTGATGGAGCAAATTTCCTAAATCTGCGTGAATAATTTCTCTGATATTCACCATGATATTAGCCTCAGGAGCTCGATCTGCAAGATATTAGAAACCATATTCAGAGCACTAGACTCCACCACTTAGTTTTTTATAGCTTACGCCAAGGCACAATACACCCAATCCCTAACTCGCTCCTGGGTAACGAGAGAATTTTTTAAAGATTTATCTTGACAAAACTCCGAGTACATAAACTCCTCATATCTTAAATTTTTATCTAGTTTTATATGATATATAGAAGTTTTATTTATTTATTTATTTATTTATTTATTTTATAAGTAAGATCTTCCGTTTTATATAATCGATTAAGTGTTATTTTACAAGTTAAATTAATTTTTTAAAAGTCTCATTTATAATTAGAACAATTTTATATTGGTTAAAGATTTATTTTTAATATGAATACTTAAAGATTATACTGTTTTAGTAATTAAAACATTTCTTATCGGTAGTGCAAAATGTAATTCCTACACTAGATATTATCATGTAATAGAATATGATAAAAATAACTTACAAAAAAAAAATGATAAAAATATGAAAATAAAAAAGATAAAGAAAGAAAGTAGCGGAGAGCGAAATATCGAGTTCCTCTTGTATAAAGAGATATTTTAATCCTCCCAACATATATCAAGTGAAAACATTCCCCACAACAAAACGGGGACTTTGCAGATAAGGGATTAAAATGGAAACTTGTTGCAAGACTAACCTCAAGAGAGAAAATATTGCAAGACTAACCTCCTTCATTAATCAATTTTTTGTTTTCTCCAAAATACCCTTTACAAGTTAAAAAAAAAAAAAAAGATATATGAGATAGATTTATCGGATCTGAAGGGCGGGAGTTCATCTTCTGTTAAAAAAAAAAAAAATTTGAAGAAACCCATTTTGTTCTCTCATTTCGTTTCACCTCAAAACTACACTCATTTTTCATCTCCATCATCCCCTCAAAACGGACCAACCTTATATTCCGGTTAACTTCGTCGATTTCCAGCAAGGAAAGGAGAGGAAGTACTGTAAAAATTTTGATAAGTTCATCTCAAACCCTCAAAAATTTTTATTGAAATCGTTTTTAAGGTTATTTAAGGGTTGGGCATTCATGGTTTCGGAGCTTAGTATAGAAAAACAAAATGATTCAACCTATTTTGCAATAATTTTTGGCTTGTAAAATCTGTAAATTCACAAATCCAGTCCAAAATAAATACAGTGACCTGACCGGCCGGTCAGGAAAACCAGCAAGCCGGTCATGTCAGTCAGGAAAAAAAAAATTCAAATTTTTCATAAATTTTTTTTTAATTCTTTCATAACAATCTTTATTGTTTTCTTATTTTTATCTTGAAGGAAAATGAGTGAGATTGTCATATACTTTCAATATGATGGAGAATGGAAGGAGAAAGATGATGGGTCATATGATATTTGAAAAAAAAAAAAAAACGCGTAACTTAGGCCTGACCAGTCCCTAATTGGCGTGACCAGGACTGGTTAGGCCTGAGTTTTGCTCAATGTTTTTCTAGACCGGCCTGACCGGGGCCGGTCATGTTGGTCCGGAAAAACAGTTTGTTCGTTGTGCTCTGTGTTTTTAGTTTTTTTTTTTAATATAAATAATTTTAAGTAAAAAAAAAAAAAAGAAACTTTGATTTTGCTAAAAAAGTTTTTGACTCCTAAATAATATTTTTAATTTATACTACGTCATATTAGATAAGCCGTGCTCTAGCTTTTTCGCTATTTTATATTTTTTTCAAATCTAAAAAAATTTTAGCTTAAAAAAAAAAACTTTGGTATTGTTAAATAAGAGACGAAATTAATATATATATAAAGCAACGACCATCATAGTATACTTCTAACTATTACAAAAGAATGGATGGTTGTTGGATCATTCACCTATGTGAATATGATAAAGCCCGTAATTTCTTTTCTACTTATTAGATGTAGCGATCGGGAAAAAGAAGGTTTTGTTAAAAAAAAAATTTTAAAAAGATAACACCAAGGTACGGATAATTTCAATTTCCGGACCGGCATATCCGGTTAAAAAATGAAAACAAGGGAGAACACCCCGGTCCGGAGAATTTCAATTCCGGACCGGCATGTCCGAATGCCCGGTTAAAAAAATAAAACAAATGTAGAACACCCCGGTCCGGAGAATTTCAATTCTGGACCGGCATGTCCGGTTAAAAAAAGAAGACAAGGGATAACACCCCGGTCCTGAGAACCGTGATTAAATTTCAACCAAAAAAAACTATTATACTCATTTTTTTTTTCAAATATCATAAAATTTAAGTAAAAAAAAATTTTAAAAATATTGGTCCGGCCGGAACAGTGTCTAGTCCTGCCGGAAGAGTACATTTTCCGGTCAGACCGGCCCCTTTTCCGGCCGGACTGACCCTGGTCTGGCACGGTCCTGTCGGATTTGTAAATTTTCCGGCATGCCTGATCCAGAAAACGTGATTAAATTTAAAAAAAAAATTATTATACTCATATTTTTTTTATAGACAATACAATAATCTTAATTTTGTTAATAATTCCCAATTTTAAAATTGGATTCGAGTAGGTAAATAAAGTCTGCACTCACAAGAGATATAAAATTATACCTAAAGTTTAACAATAAACTAAGAAGATTTTTGTATCATTTCTAGATATTGATATGTCATTGAATTATTATACTTCTTGTGTTCAATTTGGATAGAAAATGATATAGTTATTTTTAAAAAAATTTAAATGTGCATAATTTTTCATAAATAAAAATTTAAGACCATTTAACAAGTTTTTCACAACATCTTCGGGTTCTCCGGACCGCCATGCCGCCTTAACCGGACATGTCGGTCCGGAATTGAAATTCTCCAGACCGGGGCGTTCTCCTTTGTTTCTTTTTTTTTTTTAACCGGACATGCCAGTCCGGAATTAAAATTCTTCGGACCGGGGTGTTCTCCTTTGTTTCTTTTTTTTTTTTAACCGGACATGCCGGTCTGGAATTGAAATTTTCCGGACCGGGGTGTTCTCCCTTGTTTTCATTTTTTAACCGGACATGCCGGTCCGGAATTGAAATTATCCGTACCGTGGTGTTATCTTTTTATTTTTTATTTTTTAACAAAACCTTCATTTTCCCGATCGCTACATCTAATAAGTAGAAAAGAAATTACGGGCTTTATCATATTCACATAGGTGAATGATCCAACAACCATCCATTCTTTTGTAATAGTTAAAAATATACTATGATGGTCGTTGCTTTACATATATATTAATTTCGTCTCTTATTTAACAATACCAAAGTTTTTTTTTTAAGTTAAAATTTTTTTAGATTTGAAAAAAATATAAAAGAGCGAAAAAGCTAGAGCACGGCTTATCTAATATGACGTAGTATAAATTAAAATATTACTTAGGACTGGCACTGGTCTGGCCTGGTCATGCCGGAAAATGTACAAATCCGGCATGACCAGGCCTGGTCATGCCGGAAAATGCATAAAATATATATTTTTTTCAAAAATCACAAAAAAAAAAAACCCGAGTCCAGAAAACCCGTGAGATGAGTCATAAAAAAATAAAAAAATAAACACGTGAGATGAGTCATAAAAAAAAAAAATTTCCATCCGGACCAGTACATTTTCCGGCATGACTGGCACTGGTCAGGCCTGGTCATGCCGGAAAATGTACAAATCCGGCATGACCAGGGCATGACCAGGGCCTGGTCATGCCGGAAAATGCATAAAATATATTTTTTTTCAAAAATCAGAAAAAAAAAAACCCCGAGTCCAGAAAACCCGTGAGATGAGTCATAAAAAAAAATAAAAAATAAACACGTGAGATAAGTCATAAAAAAAAAAATTTTCCATTTGGACCAGTACATTTTCCGGCATGACTGGCACTGGTCAGGCCTGGTCATGCCGGAAAATGTACAAATCCGGCATGACCAGGGCATGACCAGGGCCTGGTCATGCCGGAAAATGCATAAAATATATTTTTTTTCAAAAATCACAAAAAAAAAAAAAACCCGAGTCCAGAAAACCCGTGAGATGAGTCATAAAAAAAAATAAAAAAATAAACCCGTGAGATGAGTCATAAAAAAAAAATAAAAATAAAAATTTTCCGGCCGGACCAGTACATTTTCCGGCCGGACTGGCACTGGTCCGGCCTGGTCATGCCGGAAAATGTACAAATCCGGCATGACCAGGGCCTGGTCATGCCACAAAATGCATAAAGTATATATTTTTTCAAAAATAAGAAAAAAAAAACTCGAGTCCAGAAAACCCGTGAGATGAGTCATAAAAAAAAATAAAAAATAAACCTGTGAGATGAGTCATAAAAAAAAAAAAAAAAAAAAATTTTCCGGCCGGACTAGTACATTTTCCGGCCGGACTGGCACTGGTCCGGTCTGGTCATGCCGGAAAATGTACAAATCCGGCATGACCAGGGCCTGGTCATGCCACAAATGCATAAAGTATATATTTTTTCAAAAATAAGAAAAAAAAACCCGAGTCCAGAAAACCCGTGAGATGAGTCATAAAAAAAAAATAAAAAATAAACCCGTGAGATGAGTCATAAAAAAAAAAAAAAAATTTTCCGGCCGGACCAGTACATTTTCCGGCCGGACTGGCACTGGTCCGGCCTGGTCATGCCGGAAAATGTACAAATCCGGCATGACCAGGGCCTGGTCATGCCACAAAATGCATAAAGTATATATTTTTTCAAAAATCAAAAAAAAAAAACCCGAGTCCAGAAAACCCGTGAGATGAGTCATAAAAAAAATAAAAAAATAAACCCGTGAGATGAGTCATAAAAAAAAAAAAAAAAAATTTTCCGGCCGGACTAGTACATTTTCCGGCCGGACTGGCACTGGTCCGGCCTGGTCATGCCGGAAAATGTACAAATCCGGCCTGACTAGGGCCTGGTCATGCCACAAAATGCATAAAGTATATATTTTTTCAAAAATAAGAAAAAAAAACCCGAGTCCAGAAAACCCGTGAGATGAGTCATAAAAAAAAAATAAAAAATAAACCCGTGAGATGAGTCATAAAAAAAAAAAAAAAAAAAATTTTCCGGCCGGACCAGTACATTTTCCGGCCGACTGGCACTGGTCCGGCCTGGTCATGCCGGAAAATGTACAAATCCGGCATGACCAGGGCCTGGTCATGCCACAAAATGCATAAAGTATATATTTTTTCAAAAATAAGAAAAAAAAAAAACCCGAGTCCAGAAAACCCATGAGATGAGTCATAAAAAAAAATAAAAAAATAAACCCGTGAGATGAGTCATAAAAAAAAAAAAAAAAAAAAATTTTCCGGCCGGACTGGCACTTGTCCGGCCTGGTCATGCCGGAAAATGTACAAATCCGGCATGACCAGGGCCTGGTCATGCCACAAAATGCATAAAATATATTTTTTTCAAAAATCAGAAAAAAAAAAAAACCCGAGTCCAGAAAACCCATGAGATGAGTACAAAAAAAAAAATAAAAAAATAAACCCGTAATTTGAGTCATAAAAAAAAAAAAAAAAATTCCGGCTGGACCAGTACATTTTCCGGCCGGACTGGAACTGGTCCGGCCTGGCATGCCGGAAAATGTACAAATCCGGCCTGGTCATAAAAAAAATAAAAAAGAAATTTCTGGACCCGGCCGGACCAGACCCGGTCATGCCGGGTCAGGAAAACCCGAGAGTCCATTTGTTGGGCAAAAAAAAAGAGGGAATTATGGCTCTCGGGTTTTCCGGACCGGGCCGGACCGGTACCGGTCAGGAAAACCCATGAGCAAAAAAAAAAAAAAAAAAAAAAAAAAAAACACCTCAGAGATATCTTTTGATGTAGCTGTATAGTTTATGCCGACGTTCATTTTGATTGTTTGAACAAAGTTGACATTCGTTAGATACTCTTAAACATAGAAGCGCCTAGATGAGTTTGGTTTTTTCGGAGAGGAGAGAGGGGAGAGCAGGGAAGTTCGGTTAGTTTAGTTGGAAGAACCAGTTTAGTTTGACTGGCTTCTGAGTTCATTTTGGCGCCAGATGTATGGGTAATTGAAGATAGTTAGAGGAGTTTTTGGTCTTTTTGTTTATAAATTGAATTTAACAAAATCATTATAAAATGGTGATTAGAATGGAGGTTAAATCTGCAACGGTGGTTCATTTTGGGCTTATATATGCATTTGTTCCCAACAAAACCCCATTTTCGTTTTCCCTTCCCTTTTGGCCTGGCAAGCTAAAACCCTCGTCGTTTAAACACCCCCCCTGCCAAAAAAAAAAAAAAACCCCTCTACCACCTCCGCCGCGGCCAAAATCACGATGAGCTCCTTCGCCAACGGCATCTCCGGCGCCAACCTTGACAATCTCCTCCTCCAAGCTTTGATGGGCAGGCTCCAGATTCGCCCCCAAAACTTCCTTCCCCACAAATCCCTCGACGACCTCCTCCTCTTCTCCTCCTCCTCCTCCGACGAAGAAAACGACGACGACGACAACCAAAACGACAACGGAAAAACCCTCCTTGCCAAGGAGGAGTCCCGCCTCGAGAAGGAGATCGTCCGCCTCATCCTCGCCGGCAAATCGGCCCAGCTCCGCCCCAACTCCGGCCAGGCCGTCGCCGTCGGCGACCACCATGTCTGCGTCGGGTTTCACGAGGAGAAAGGGTCGGAGTACCGCGTTTGGGAGTGGCACGGCCATATCATGCTCTTTGATGACGATAATGGATACACTCCTGAGTATATCTATGGAAATTACTTTGAGAGAATCCAATTACCCAATAATAATAGTACTGGTAGTAGTAGTATCAATAAGTCTATGGCTTGTACGAGAGATGGCGACGATGAGGAGAAGGAGAAGGTGGTGGGGAATTTGGGGCTTAGGGAACTGATTGATGGCGGAGATGGTGATCTGGGTCGGACTCGGGTTCTTCATCGCAACATCAATGCCAGTTCTTCTTCGAGGTTTGTATGAAATCGAATTCGATCAAGTTCCGTTAAATTACCATGCTTTTCTTGATTTGATATGATTCTGATGCGATTAGATAGGTTGAAGACTCTGATTGTTGTGTTTATGTTGTGGTGTTGGACAGAGATAGGCAAAAGAAATAGAGAGAACTGAAGTGAGAAATTGAGATTAGAGAGAACGAGAAGCTGGAAATTTGTGTGTTTAATTAGTGAAAATACAGTCATTTGGTCCGTTAATAGTCGAATAAGCTTTAATAACAAGTTAAACATAAATCAATAGTAAAGAAGAACGAGAAATGGAAATGAACTGTTAACTCTATGTATTTATGTCTAACTTAAGTGCGTAATCTAGGATTATGATCTCCATCATGTTTTTGTCATGATACAATTACAGAATCTCTTTATCTGTTGAAGTCAGCAATGTAACGCACGATGGCTGGTGGTTATGCCGACAAGAATCAATGAAACTTGATCATTGATTTAGGCAGTCGGACAACTTTTACTCCCAATAAACTATATTAGTGTGTGAAATCGAACACTTCAACAAACAAAGTACGTTTTCTCAGAAAATGAAGGAGATCATTGACTTAGGCCATGTTTGGTAGGAAGGAGGGGTGGAGGATTAGTAGATGGATTTTAAGATTTATGGTTTTTTTGGTATAGGGGATGATAGGAGAGAATGGATTGGTTGAGGGGTTTAAAATCCTCCACAAGACTCCAGTTTTATTCCCGAAAAGATTGACGGAGAGACCAAACACAAACACAATAAGAGAAAGGAGAACCTTTTCTCTCTATTTTTCTAACCTATGTATTGCTTAGTATCCCATTTGGCATTTAGATACTCATGGTCTGACCATTGACTGTGTTTATAGTTCTCTTTGGAAATACAAAACCTGTTTGCAATCACATGACTTTGCTTCAAGATGAGTTACACACACACAGCTCCCACTAAAATTTATTTTATCCTGAAAAGAAAAAATTTTGTGAGCGCTCCAACTAGAATATATTTATGGCTCCGCCCCTGCGCTTGTCGACTTTCATAGTCTATTATTTGCAGATAAAGCTTGTCTATAAGTTACATTTTCTTTGGAATTTTTCCTTTCCAATCTCGCTAACTCCAAGGATGCTCTTGTCTGTGTTTTGATGTGGATCAAAGTTACACCATGAGGTTGATGAATTCTAGAATAAATCGTGGCTGCGTTGGCTATTTCAATACCATCCTAATTTTTCAATGTCACGGATCTACAATGATTGAATAATTGGAAAAAATTTAGTTGGTGTAGTGCTGATTATTGATTTTTAGATTTTAAACTGTCATTTTCATGGACTCTAACCAAACCTAAATCTTTCTGTTTTTTGGTCAAGATTCGGATCGGTATCATGCTACTCTTCGTTTTCAAAATTTTTTAAGTCTTGACATTCGAAATCAGTATTAATAACATAAAATTTTGGTCATTTTGTGTTGCAGGGTTTAGTTGGGAGGAGAACCATCTATCAATTTTGTCAGTGGAAAAAAGGGGAATAACGTGTTGGCCACATGAGTCATGTAGTATGGATTTGGTTTGGCTGGTTATTACATAGTTTTCAGGT
The DNA here is from genome assembly GCA_025413485.1 of Ficus microcarpa. NCBI lineage: Eukaryota > Viridiplantae > Streptophyta > Magnoliopsida > Rosales > Moraceae > Ficus > Ficus microcarpa. Next base: position 33,813,726 of record CM046387.1, read on the forward strand.
TTTAATTTTGGAAAAAAGGAAAATGCCCTCTACTTTGATTTGTCCTTTCTTGTTATGATCTGCTACTTTTTATTATTTCCCTTCCAGTGGCTGCCTGCCTGCGTGCTTCACCATTTTATCACAACACCTCTCGTTTGGCTTTTTGCTTAAGCTCGAGGAGTCCATGGTTTCATATTTTTCTATATATATATATATATATATAGTCATATTTTTACTTTTTTTTTGTCTTTTCAATGTACCTTTGGCGTAGCCTCAAAGCTTAATAAATGTGACGTTTATAATTTTCAACCAAACATATTATTGGAACGTTCTATTTTATTTTATTTTTTTTCTTTTGTGGCTTCAGGGCTCAAATGGGACAGATTTTTTTTCTTTTTTTGGTGGGAGAGTTAAAAAAAAAAAAAAAAAAAAAAGGAGGCCTTAATGGCTTATTCAAGTTAATTTTCCATTTCTTGATAATGAATAGTTAGGGAAAAAACACAGAAAATGACGTTCTTTACATTCAGGTGAGGAGGTCCTACCATATAAGTTTTTAATTTACGTGATGAATACATAGAATTGCTACATAGTAAAATAGGATTTGATATTTTTCTTTTTAATTAAAAGGTTATAAAATTTTTATCATTTTTATCTTCGTTGGCCAACTTCACAGACCTCGAACCTCTAATTTTGTGGCAGGGTCATAACACCCAGCCACATGGGCTATAGAGAATTGGAAAATTATTTTTTCAAGTACCAAAAAAAAAAAAAAAAAACATTTTCTAGTGTAAATGAAAAATATATTGGGCAAGAGATAAACTCAAATCCGACGGCTGAAGAACAGCCAGTTACGCTTTGAATGAAGTAATCTCTATGCTTAAAAGCGATCCTACCACCAACAACCCAATCCCCGCGACTAGAACTCTCATATTATGAAATCTCAACCGTCCAACTATCCCTTATCTAATCCGACGTCATGGGGGAATCGCCACGTCAACGATCCGCGCCGAAGCCCAATCGACCAATCACAGCCCGCCTTTCCTCTCTATATAGGCAAATCGCTCCCAAACTCGGACTCACTCGCATTCCTCATTTCCGAATTCTCTCCACTCTCTCTCTAAAATTCTCTCTCTAGAACTTTGTTGCTCATCATCTGTCAATGGCGCCAGCAACCAAGGCCGAGAAGCGCCCGGCGGCGGAGAAGAAGCCGGTGGCGGAGAAGAAGCCTCCGAAGGCGGAGAAGAAGATCGCGAAGGACGGCGTAGCCGGCGCCGAGAAGAAGAAGAAGAAGGCGAAGAAGAGCATCGAGACGTACAAGATCTACATCTTCAAGGTCCTGAAGCAGGTCCATCCCGACATCGGAATCTCCGGCAAGGCAATGGGGATCATGAACAGCTTTATCAACGACATCTTCGAGAAGCTTGCTCAAGAGTCTTCGCGATTGGCCAGGTACAACAAGAAGCCGACCATCACCTCGCGGGAGATCCAGACCGCCGTCCGATTGGTCTTGCCCGGTGAGTTGGCCAAGCACGCCGTCTCCGAAGGCACCAAGGCCGTCACCAAGTTTACTAGCTCTTGATTCGGTTGATTGATTGATTTTCATTATTCTTCTTTTGTGATCGGTTTCGGAAGAATCGGAGTGTTGTTTCTTTTGATCTGCTGATCGGTATATTGTTGAAAAGTCTTGTTTTTGGGTTAGGTATAATGTAATGATGATTAAAATACATTTAGATTTAGCGGTGATTGTTCTGGAATTTTCTTGTGTAAGTTGTTTGATTTCTGGTTGGTTCTTTTTTTTTTTTTTCGTTTGGCTAGAGGGAAAGCGAATATCTCTCAACACGCAGAAATGAGAGAAAAGACCAAAAGAACTGCTTAACAACCACCGTAGAACCGTCAAAATTATTTAATTTTCGTTTAATTTGAGACAGGAATGAAAAAGAAGATTTAATGGGGAGTCACAAAAATGAAAAAAGAAAAGTATGAAGTAAAACTTCAATTTTTGAGAAAGAAGTAAAAAATGTGGACAGGAATGCTCGGTATATTGCCTGTAAAAAGGCCTTTTATTAGGAGACTCGGATTAATTAATGAAAACGACATGTAGATCAAGTTTTAAACGACATCTGGTTCTAACTAGAAAAAACGAGATGTCGTCAAAGTAGACATGTTCTTTTAAAAAACGATATACTGTATTCGTTCGCAATGTGGTTTTTCTACTTTTACGACATGTCGTTTTTCAGTTTTAGCACCACTTGCGCATTTTGTTGACGTTGTGCCTTTCAAAGGTTTGTTCAATAAGCATTATCGAATGAATACTATGCTCAGAGATAGAGATAGAGAAAGAGAGAGCAGTTGATATGCTTACATTAGACTTATGTCAAGTGAAAGATGTTCACCAGAAGGCAAAAATAATTTACAAAAACAAAGAGAAAAAAAATTTTGTTTCCAAATTTACATGATTGTTTTGTTTTGTAACCCAAAAAACAAACTCAAACAAGGACAACAGCTTCGGCCATTGTCATCAAAATACAAAATAAAAAATTTTAGAGAGAGCGAGAGAAAGAACAAGAAAGAGGGAGACCATCTGCTCAACAGCACTGCAGTTCTTTACTACAACCTGATCAATGAGCTCTCTCATCTCATCTACCACCCTCAACTGCCTGCCTTGTACAACACCAACACTTCAGTTCCCCCGCCCTAATGTGACGATATCGCTGACGAAGATTCACCCAAAGATACGGACGCCAGAGAAGAAGCCCAAACCCTTGCACTCCTAGCGCCCTCCCGCAAATTCCGTGTCTTGCATAATCTCAGCTTCGTCCAAAAACCTCTAACATCTATCATGTGGCTTACACGCCCCATTATCTGGCTTGTCTCTCCAAATATCCCCAAGTTCAGCTGAGGAATATACGAGACCCAGAAGGCTTTGAGGTGTGATAGCACCCTTGGGAATATGGATACAAGTGCCCTCAAGCAGAGGAACAATATAGAGAAAACCAAGTAGGGGTCCCTCTTCGACAACACTTTTAGAGCTGAACCATTCATTGACTGAATTGTGGATTTCACACCACTTTCTAAGCCTATTGTTTGATCCTCGTCGAGATATTGTACTGGTTCAAGTCCTGAAGCACGGATGAAAATGTGAACACCTAATGCACATCACAACCTAACCTTATCCGAATACAGATACGAATAGGTTAAGCTAAGAGTGTTTCAGCTTTTAAATAAAATAAATGAGAAGGGTCCTAATTCAGGCAATGCAAACCCGATGGGGCCACTTTGACCATGATGTGAAAATTTTTCGACAATTTTATTGTCCCCTCCTGTTCAGGATCTATACGAGGCCTACTCATTGGGATGCCCTTAAATCAGATTAAATTGAATTAAACTTGTACTTTAAAGAAACAATTTAGATAGTCATCACCATATTTGCCATCTAATATTTGCTTTGGTCAACTATTTTAATAATGCCTCTGTGCATATGATTAACAACTTTCAAAGTTTCCCATCAGAAGAAACCTAAATGATAAAATGAACAGATTAGGGCCACGCATTTTCGTGATTCCCATGACATTTCATCCGTCAGCCACTTTAATTTCTCAGTCATTAACAAATAATTGTTTCGGATGAATTGTGAATAAATTATTGGCAAATGTACATGCATATAATACAACAACAAAGGAATCGGATAGATTTTTTCTTCCTTCAGTTGTAAGTAAACTAAATGAGAATAAATAACATGTGATCCAATGAGGATTTCTTTTTTTCCTTTCTTGGTTAAGGTTATATACGGTTGACAAAATGAAACTAACATATGGTTAGAAGAACAAAATAAATTACTGAACAACATCAATCAGAAAGCTAAAGGAGAAAGCGGACACAGCATTTCGGATATCTACCATTTCATCTTGGCAAAACAAACACAAAACACAAAACAACAAATCTACCAAATCTACCAAATTCAGGAGAATCTTACCTGTGGTTTTGTCATAAAATTGGAGGAGGGAGGGAAGATCTTTCGGACCATAATATCGCACCCTTGATGTCTGATTCACCATTAATATTGACGGCACACTATGGATTCCGTACCTTGAAAACACACTGCAACAGATGCAATGTAAGAGAAGCAGGCATTACTACAATGATGCAGCTTCAAAAACACACAACAACAAAACTCTAACCTTGCTAAATAATTTTAGCTACAAGACCGTATCAATTTTCAGACATTTGATTCATGGATTTATCCAAAGACATCAATTTGCTAAAGTGGAAGTTACATACTAGAAAGGAGACAACTCATTCTTTTTCAACAGAGATGAAGCTGGAGCACAATATAAAGAGATTTTAACTAAAATATCACAGAAACAACTATTATTTGGATAGTTTTAGGAATCGATTTTTTTAACAAAAAAACATGAAAGAAAGTGCAACGAATGCACATTCGGTCATTCTTCGAAACCAGTTTTTAACGTGTATTTCTCCCTATTTGCTTATCTAAACCAAAAGTAGAAGTGATTACTTAATCTTTCGCCAAGAAATCATCAAAAGTAAGAAGCAAGTCAAGTTAGTAGCTTCGCACCTTGGCATGGCAGACGATTGTTCAATTGCCAAATGTTCTATTTGGGGGAACATGGAGCTGAGGGCTTCAAATTTTGGATATATCTTGCTCGAGAAAGTACACCAGGAAGCATAAAAGAGGACAGAGGTATATCCAGTTCTCTGCTTAGATGCCAGAGCTTTGTCAAGGAACTTCCAGTTACCTGGAGAGAAAAAATATATATATTAATGACCTAAAAAAAATGAACCGTTTTTTCATTTGTGTGGTTGGGAAACATGATTCTTAATCTGCTCAGACATGTAGATGCCAAAAACTATCCATTTTTCACTTCAAGGATGCATCATAATTATCTACAGACATCCACACAAACTTAGCTACATCCAATCTACACAGTTTCCATGGATAGAAAGCGTGTCCGTAAAAGTGGCAATCAATGTCTGAAAGACAAATATAAACAATTTCCAGAAAAAGTATCTTTTTTTTTTTTGGGTAAACTTGGTATGAGGCATTCAAGCTCAAGACCTCAACTTTGAGGTCGGTGTGGATTTACTACCAGGCCAAGTCTGCAACCACTATACTAGTGCAAAATCTGTCTATTCCTTAGCAAAACCCATTGTCCCCCTTCAACATAATGGCTCTAATTAAGCTTAAAAAAGCAGCTCCTACGACTCTGATTCAAACAGTAATTGGGTAATGAAACCTGAAAAAGATAAGCATAATAATTGGACAGTGCACCTCATCCAAGTTAGGGACTTCAACACACTCGTATGATACTACTAACTTTTGCTTATGGCAAGTCGATGAATGTAGAAAAAAGTTGAGCTAAAACATAGACGCCATATAAACATATAGTAAACCCATTGCAAAACAGAATGGAAAAGTTCTTCGCTGTTCTTCAACTAAAATATATTTTAAACTCTCCCTAAGGGTCTCTCCAATTCCCACAAATCTGACCATAAACCCTCACTAATTGCTAATTCCTTTCCAACAACTATTAACAGCTATAACTGATGCAGAACAACACCTCAGACTGTCTAACAAACTTCATAACAGATCACACTCAATTATGCCACATCATTCCAAATCCACTGGCATGATGAAAAAGGGTACACTTAAGTTAAAAGCAAACAAATGAAAAAAACATTTCGACACCATTCTCAAAATCTCCCCTTTCCATCAATCAAACTAGAAATAAGCTAACAACAGACACGTCCGAAAAAATCTATCCATCGCAATCCCACCATTACCCATGAAATTCGCCATCAGAAAAGAAAAATGTGATTGAAAAATCTCCAAGAAAGATTTCAAAACAAAAAACCATAATACACACAAAGAAGTTACTTAAGGCATATGTTCCATATCTGAATATTTTCCTTTATCTATCATTGGATCCTAGTTAAATACATAAATACCGTACAAATAAATAACCATCCCTGACCAATTCAGTTGCATATCCATTGGTACCAGAAACAAAAAGAAAATAGAACAAGGAATGCCCTCAGCATTTGTGTAACTAAGCACCGATCGTTCAGCACTCGTTTTTCTCTAAGAAATCAAGCAGTTAACGTTGTCAGAACTAAAAATTAAAAATTAAAAAAGTAACACAGATATCATATAGGACTGCGTATATAGGAAAGAAGAATACTGAGTCATATCAATCTTCTTTGAAATTATGAAATAAAAGAAAGGATAGTACCAAACAAATAAAATGGGTCTATACCAAGAAAACTCCAATGAGGATAAAATAGCAGATATTTACTACGTGTAAGAACCAGGAACATAAATTAATTAACTGTTCAGTAGCATACTGTGGAACAATGAGTATGAATAGCATTGTTTCTTCATGAAAACCAGGGTGGAGACAAAAGGATTATGCAGATTGCATAAATAATGATGTCGAACCAGAGAGAGACAGAAGGTGATAGAAGAACAAAGAAAAGAACAGGAAAAGCATAAGGGAAGAAGAGGAGAGAAGAGCAAGAGAACAAAGAGGAAGAAAGTTTCAAATATGCAAAAATCTTCAATATTCAAGTCTCTGAAGTCAAAAAGAAAAAATGCCTATTCAATCTAATAGCAAAACAACTCCTAATCCGATGGGTAAGTCAAAGCAAACGATGAAATTCCAAAAATAACCAATAAGATTGTTCCACCCAATTAACAAGTTAACCTTCAATACATAAAGAAAACCAACACAATCATAAGCAGCCCGGCATTTAAGACCATATGATCTCCATTAGTTCTCAGAACTCAAATCAAATGATTTAATCAAAGATAGTGCCAACAAATAACATAAAGATGAACGAATGATCTGAACAATCTAAAAATGTTGCCACCCAAGAGCACGTCTAGGTTCTCTCACATATGATTACAGTGCAAGAGTCTCCAAGACGACTTTTTCAGCAAACTGCACTTTGAGCAAAACATATATGGAGGCTTAAAGGCACCTATCTCATGCCCCATCAGCAGTTCGTAACTCTAAGTAACATACCGGATAAGATACATTCGCAGCCACACATAGGTCCAGAACGGTCTAATTAACAAGTACTAACACAAATGGCTACACAACTATAAAACAAAATTGAAAATCCACCTAACAGGCCTCCGTCCATCTCTCTCTCTCTCTCTCTCTACTTTTTTCTCTGCGCTTCCATGAAATGGCATCAGAAAAATGCACAAGACTCTAACTTCCACAACCAAAGACCAAAATAACATCAAACCATTATCCTTTCCCCTCTTTCTCTCAATCAATATACAACCTTTAGGCCTTGTTTGGTAGGTGGGAAAAGTGGAAGGGAATGGATTGGGGAGGGATTCAAAATCCTCCACAGGACTCCAATTTCTATCTCAACATCAAAAGTATTTACCCAAAAAAAAAAAAAAAAAATCGCTTTCCCTCTCAATTTCCCCAAACTAAGTTGTATCACATCGCACTCTAATCCTACGATTTTGCAACTACTTAAAAATCCATGGCATCCCAACAAAAGCTCAAATTCAGAAACACCCAGAAAAAAAGGGGAAAATTCAACAGTCACGCCAATCAACAAAATAAGCATCTAATTCAGATTAAAAATTAATTAAGCAAGAAATCGAAGAACCCCAGAATCGGAAAACGTACCTGGAGAGGGGAATTGGGGGAGATCGAGAGCGGGCATCGGGATTGGAGCCCGTCGAGGAACCAAGAGCCCGAGTCCTCCAAACTGCAGACGGCCGAAGGCGAAACCGATTGTAGAGAAACGGTGGCGATACAGAGGAAGAGAAGGAAGGCAGCCATGGATGACGATGACGACAGCGGCGGCGGTGGCGGCGGAGGAGAAGGGTAGAAAGAGAGAATACAGAGGATCGAAAGGGGCAAAACCGGGACGAGAAAAAATTGTACAAACGCCAAAAAATATTTTTATGTATATAATCAAAAACAAAAAAAGGAAAAAAAAAAAAAAGAAAAAAAAAGAGAAAATAACTGGGGTTGAATATGGTAAGGGAGTTGGTGGGTTGGTGTTTCTATTCTAACGTCTGTCTGTCTCTCTCTATTCTCTCCTCTTTCCTTCTTCCTTCCTCTTTCTCTTTCTCTTTTCTCTCTGTGTCTCAGTTTTTTTTTTTTTTTTTTCCTTTTTCCTTTTTTGGATTTTTTCTCTTTCTAGAAGTTTTTTCTGTTTGTTTATTTTTTAGTAATTTTTTGGGTAATTTTCCTTGTTTACTTTTTTAATAAACAATTTAATGTTATTTTGAGGGGAAAAAAATAATTTTTTTAAAAGAGTAATTATTTTTAAGTTTCTAAACGTAATTTAACAATAATTTTACAATTAATTTTAAATGACTTCATTTCTACGTTAAAATATAGAAGGATAATTATTTTTTTAACAAAATTGAAAAAAAAAGGGGAGGAAAAAAAACGGAAACCGACTTTTATTTAGGGATAACGAGTTTAATATCCGTGCATTACACGGGGAAGGAAGAAAAAAATAAATAAATAAACTGAGTATTATATGATAAAAACAGTTGGTTAAGATAAATATTATAATTATAATAAGTATAATTCTTCTCAAAATCTCTCCTAACAGTGAAGATGCAAAATCAAAATGATAATAGTACTAACAATAATAAAAACGAAAACAAAAGCAAAATAGAAAAAAATGTTCTATAGTTATACTCATTTAAAGAAAAAAATTAAAACAAAAATAAAACAGAAAATAAAAAAAAGAACAAAAATATTTAAACTCAAAAGAATCAGAAAAACTAACATTAACAAAAACATTATAACAAAATAAAATATATATCTATTTTCTCCCTTTTTTTTTATTGTTTAAAAAAAATAAAAAAAAATTATCAGGTTATATACATGCAAAAACTAAAAAAAATATATATGATTTTTAAAATATAAAACAAAACAAACAAAAAAGAAAAAAAAAATTACATGCAGCATCCTTAAAAAAAGGGTCTTTAAAAAATAGAACAAAAGAAATAAAAAAGACACAAAAAAAATTCGAAATAAAGATAAAAAATTTAAAGTAAAAAATCGTTTAAAAATAAAAAAAATGCAAAGTGAGCAAAACACAATACAACAATAGATCAGAATCTAATGTCTAAAATTTAGCGTAAAAAAAAGGCAAAAATAATATTAAAAAAAACAAACTTTAAATAGGGGTAAAACCGGCAACACATTGTAGGAAAAAAAAAGGAACTAAAAAAGAGGCATAAAACGGTAATTATACTATGTGGGCAACCGGTAATTTCTGCATAATATGGGTAAAAATGTCAACTCACTGTAGATGAAGGAAAACCAACTAAATCAGAGGGGCAAAAAAGTTTGTGCACTGTAGACAAAATAGTAAAATATGTGAAGACAAAATCGTCATTCCACTGTAGATAAGCCAAAATCAACACATAAGATAGGGGCAAAATCGACAGTTTAATGCAAAAAAAAAGCAACTACTGTGCATTACTGCAGAAAAAAAAAACTGTATAGCAAAAACAACAAAAATTTAAAAAAAAAAAACAAAAATCACTGTTTTTAAACAGTGAAATATTGCATCCCTTTACTATAGGAAAGCAGCAAAAGTTTAAAAAAAAAAAAAAACAATCATAACAAAGCAATAAAAGTTAAAAAAATATTATTCACTAAACAGTAAAGCAAAGCAACAAAAGTAATAAAAAAAAAACTATTCACTTAATAATAAAAGATTACACTTCTTTAGTATATTAAGTAACGGAGGATAAACAAATAATTGGATTTTTCCTCTTATTCTTAAAGTTTTTGAAGGAAGGATTTTTCCTATTCTATTATCTTTTTCCCCGCCATATAACAAAGTGCAGTTTTTTTTTAAAAATAATTATTATTGAATATGCACTAATTTAAATTTCGACTTAGTTTTACACAACACCTTCCATTAGTTCTTTTTGAACCTTTAAACGATCCATACGTTTTTCCTTTTTTTTTTTCTCTGTTTAGAAAAACAAATTTTAACAAAGTCGTTATGAATTTAAAAAGATTTACGAAGTATACAAAATCAATGACAATAGTTAAAAGTCGAATGAAGTAGACGATTCATGTTACTTGGCCTTCTCCATATCTGAATTCCAGCATTTGTCCTTCAAGCATGCTAATTATGTACATAAGGATATTTACATTCACACTTTAACAATTCTAATCGATATGAGGTACTTTCGGTTTGCTTGAATAGGTTTGAAAAATGAATTTGAATAATAAATCGCTATTCAAATTTTTAGTGAGAGAAAAATTACAATTTTTACAAAAATAATATCTTAAACCGTCTTCAAATAAATTTGAATAGTAAACTACTATTTAAATTTTTGTAAGCGAGAACATTATTGAAAATTTTTTAAAATAATATTACAATCAATCACCATACAAAAATCTAAATGGGGGATTTGTAACATTTTATTTAAGTAGGAGGTCAATATATAAAAGTTAAAAGCTTAAGAGCAATTTACTGATTTATGAGAAATTCATCGTACGAAAATTAATCCAAGTAAAACTCCAAACTGCCCTTTTGAAACCACCTAATTGCAAAAACATACTCTCTATTTTCAATTGTTTTCACAAGTAGCCTTTTGTTTATGACTTGCTAACTCAAAATTGCTCTTTTGAAACCACCAAAATTAATACTATCCTTTTCATATCCCCCACACCCCCACCCCCCAAAAAAAAAAAAAAAAAAAAAAAACCAATAAAATAGCCTTTTATTTATTGAAATTTCAGACTTTTTTTTAATGGAGGATATTTCAGTTCAATGGCATATAGTTTAGTTTTTTTGCAAGTAACTCGCCTGCCTACAGTATTGTAAGTCAAGATTTAGGCATGTAATGACGATTTCACTCTGAAATTAAAAAAAAAAATATCTATATTAAGATTTTTTTTAAAAAGTAAAATTAACAAGTGTAGTTGGAATAAAGTTTGTGGTATTTCAATTGTCGTATAAGCATGAAGCAACACTTCAGTGTTTTTATGCCAAACTTTAGAACCTTATTCTCATTCTTTCCTTCTTTCTTTATATATTATATATATAGTTGGTGAATCTTTCTTTATTTATATCTGATTTTTGACAAATTTTCTTTAATTCTTTCTCAATTCTCTGTATTATTAACCCCAAAAAAGGTGGAAAAAAAAACTATATCTAAGTATCTTATTCACGAATTTTGCAAGGCAGGGCTTTTGAAGAAAACACTATTCAAATTTGACTCAAACAACATTATAATTGTCAGATCATTTTCAGTGACGTCCCTGACTTTGAAACAATAAAAACAAGATAAAACAACACAATATTTATTGAATACAATAACGATTTATTTTTCTCTAACTTGTAGTCAAATACTTGAGCAGTACAGACGTTGGATATGGATCACAACAACTAAAAGTAGGTCCACAAATTTGACAAAAAGCCTCCATGCTAAATACCACCGTGGGAAAGAGCCAGTTTCTGTGTCAAATCCGAGCTCTTCTTGTCGGCCATCACTTATTTAAAACAGAAAAAAAATTCATAACATAACTAATATGCGTCTCAAGTTGTGACATGTGAGACACGATTCACTCGTAATATAAATCTTACTGATAAGTGTTTTGAGTCGTGAGACACGATTCATTCACAGTATAAAGTTTATTGACATGATATATTTGGACGGACTAATATTGGATTTTATTTATTTATTTATTTTTTTAATTTATGGGAAAACTTCAATGAGAGATCTTACACCCAAAATAGGAGTGATCTTATAGTTACTAAAACCAGCATCAGAAAAGAGCTTAGCCCATTCTTTCTGTTGCCTCTCACGGCCACGGAGCAACACCATTAGCAACATGTCAAAGAAGAGTTGAGTTTCATATGGCTTTTGATCCCGATCATCGGCCTTCTTCTGGTCCTCTACAACCATGTCTACTATAATCACCTTGTTCCCTTTTTTGTTGCCATTGGATGTAATTGCCTCTTTGCATCGCTCAAGTAACTTCACACAATCTTCATCATTCCAGTCATGCATTATCCACTGCTTTGTTAATTAAGCAGAAATTAATCGTCAATTAAAGAGTAAATAAACAAACGAACACAAGAGAATGATCTATTGGCTTTCATTGAATTCTTTAGAAAAGAAATTATGGTATAATTTTATTTTACCGACAGATATTGTTATTTTAGTCATTAGATTAACTTTCCAACGATCTTATCTGTAAGTGTTCTTGCAAATAATTTACATCGTGACACACATAACAACTTCCAATTATAAATCAGATTATTACAATTTTAATTTAGCAATTAAAATAACAGTGTATTAAGTGGAAGCACAATTCTTAGTGTAAAATTTTTTATAAATTTATTTATGTATATCGAGGACTCACACAAACATTTAAATAAATTATACCTCAACATGAAAAATAATAATAATAAAATAAATTACTTGGCCAGACCGAACCGAGGTTATGTTGGTGCATATATAATTTTAGGATTATGAAAATTCATGTTTTTAAATAAAGAAACAATATTCATAGATTTTAGGTAAAATTGATTAGGTAAAATTGATTAGAATTATAAAGTACAATTAATTATTTTTTTAAAAGCCTATAGCTATTTCTGTAGATGAAAAATACCACATGTCACCAAGAGTTACATAATGAATATATATACATACATATATATATATATATATATATATATTGGCGCCATATATATATGATGTGACGGTTAATTTTTTAAATTATTTTGCTGGCATTACCGGTAACAAAAGGGCATAACTCACGGTGTCTCTGACTCTCTCTCATTTTTCATCAGAAAATTAACAAAAATAGTAATGCTAATATTAATAACATTATTATTATGATAAACGAGCCATGAATATTAGTAAACTACTTCAACAATACAAAAGAAAAATAAATCGTCTTAGTAAACATTATTATCACGTTTCTTCGTCTTAGAAAGACAAAAATTGGGCAAGTGCCTATAATGAATGACAAAGAAAAATAAATCGAATTCAGAGCAAAAAAAAAAAAAAAAAAAAAAGAGAGAGAGACATATTGACGATTAAAAACATTATCAAAATCAACATAGTTAGCTAGAAAGAAAAATTAGGCAAAAACTAATTAAATTACCTTCATGAAAATTGCATCTGCTGGAGGAATTTCCTCAAACATGTTGCCACCAACAAATTTCAAGTTCTCACTTCCTTTCAAATTAGCAACGACATTAGGTAGATCAAGCACAGTGCACTCCACATGAGGAAATGCATCCGCAATGGCCTTGGCCACCGTCCCTGTCCCTCCTGCAAGATCCACCAAGGACTCCAATCCCTCGAACACCGACTTGCACTTATCGATCACTATGCTCGTGACCAACCGCGCATCACTAGCCATGGCATTGTTGAACAAGCCTCCCAACCTAGGATCATACTCATTATAGTCCCATAATTCCATCCCATGTGTTGCGCCAAACGGTGTAGGGTCGTCACTTTGGAGCCAAGTGCTAACGGAATGCCATGGTTTGGTCATAATGGGGTCAAGCATAGAAAGCAAGAAGGGTGTGACACTTAACGGATTGTCCCTAAGAAGCAATTTGGAAGAATTTGTAAGTACATAACCTTCTTCTAATAGGTCGTTTCGCAGTCAACGATGACTTCTTGGAGGGCAAAGAAGCCGGAGTTGACCAAAATGCGCATAAGGCGGTAGACTAGAGAATTGGGGTGGTTTTGCTTTGGTGGATTGGCAATGAAGCTGTGAGTTGGGAAAGAGTCATGGGCTTGCCATGAGAATGGATAATATCTGGTATACCTAATTGAATGGCACATTTTAGGGACATGGAGTTTATGAAGCTGAAGAGATGGTTCCAAATGTGGGTTTGAGCTTTAACTAGCTCATGAGTGGCATTCACTTCAAGATCATGCCCAAAGCTTCTTTCTTTCTCCATATTGTTTTTGGTATTCTTTGGTTTTTTGAGCTGTGTTTATTTTTGAGCTACATGTATATGTGTATATATAGATCGAGATTCTCGAATTGTATCATGTCATGAGACATTCACTAGTTATGAATGTTGTTTTTCTTGCCTAAGATATGCATGTTTCACGTTATAATTCTCTTACACAACTTAGTTACTATTCAAAGATTGCTTTTAAAATTTTTTCTTACTAACTGATCCTAACTTTGGTTTAACAACTTTCTTTTTTGTCGTGAAGCATTACTATTGGACTTTAAATATATAATAAGTTTTACAAATTTCTCCCTCCTGGAATTATGGTTTTGTGTTTTTATCCCTACTTAAAAATAGATAGATTTATTTATGGTTTTTTTTTTTTTTTTTATAATTTTATATCATATATTTGAAATTGTACTTATGATTAAACACTTTTATATTGTTGAAAATACTTTATAAGAAATTTTATTAAAAAATTGGTTTATGAATAACTTGAATTGAATATGATCGCAAATGGTAATTGAGTAAGAAAACTCAAACTTGACATCCGATCTAATCCAATTCAATCTAAATTAGATTTTCTATAATATAACATTATATTGAATCGGATAGACTGAGAGCCATCCTTCTAGAAGCCTCTAGACTGATTTAATTATATGTTAAAAAAAAACAATGATGAGTCATGAGGCTATCCTTTTTTTTTTTTTTTTTTTGAAAGTATCCTTCTCAATTGGGGAGCATAAAAATATTTGTAATCCATCTATCTGCCCACTTCGTTGCACTTCATCCATATCCCTCTATAAGTGGGTATACGTAAAACCGCTCTTCAAACAACCGGGGTGGTTTCAATCTATCATTTTTTAATAGTTGCGGATTGAATTTTGAGAAGGCAGTTTGAAATTGTCCGCCTGCCTAAATAATATGTGTATATTTTTACATAGATATAAAATAGAAAATATATGTATCTGCACTTTATTCATAATAGTAGCCACCTTTTTTTTTCCTAATAAAATGCTCTATTTAATTTTGTTTTCAATTTGGTGTGTCCGTAGAGTAACATAATAGCATGACATTGCTGTTTGTTATCTTTCTTTCTTTCTTTCTTTCTTTCTTTCCATTTTTTTTTCCAGGATTGCTAATTAACTAGATATTGATCTTTATCTTTACGAACTTGAAGTTTGGATTTTTATTTTTCTTATAGCATTTGGACATTGAATTTAGATATTTGAGTGTTTCCTTAATGAAATTTGGACAATGGATTTTCAAATACGGATGTTTCAATATTATTGAACTTTTGGATGTAGGATTATGTAAGGGATATTGTACTTTTGAACTATATATGGTATGATTTTGAACTTTTGTTTTGCGTTGACGTGCATACTTCTCAAATTGTTTTTGTAATAATTATTTATCAATATTCATGTTTGATTTTCTTTCTATGTTAAATACTTTGAAATTTTTGAATCTATAAAAAAAAAAAAAAAAAAAAAAAAAAAAAAAAAAAAAAAAAAAAAAAAAAAAAAAAAAAAAAAAAAAAAAAAAAAAAAAAAAAAAAATAAAAAAAAAATATCTGCTTTGAAAAAAATTAGACATATATGAAAATTTAGATTCATTTGTAGTCATGTGTCAAATTACGGCAATAATAAGCTTGTAATCTTAGTTAGTTTCTTACTACAAAAGGAATAGTTTCCTTTTTTTTTTTTTTGTTTTTGTTTTTGGGAAAAAGATTTTCAGGATTTAATTAACTCTTTTTTAGTAGTTAATGGTGATACCTTAATAACTCACTACCAGCACATACATTGTATCATCACAGCTAGTATTTTCGCTGCTTTTTTTTTTTTTTTTTTTAAATCTTATATGCTGATTTGATTAAGATTAATCATCAATATTTTGTCAGACCAGTGAATCATCAATATATTAATGTTATCATGTATAATTTTTAAATATTAATATGACATGAAAAACACATGGTAATTTTACATACAATGTATCGAGCCTAGTACTTAAAAATTACAAATTTAATATAGGTTTGTCCCAGTAGGGTCATGGGTAAATAAATTAACTGACCTAAAAAAGAAGATGGTACATTAACAGGAGTTTTTAACAAATTACAAGTAAAATATAATTAAATCAGTTGTCAGTTGTCACCAAAACGTTTTTTTCTTGTGCAAAATAACATTTTTTATTGAAGTTCTAGTAACTCATCAATTTTGTTACAAAAACATGTTTTTCTTGGAGTGAGAGCCTTGTACTTATCAGCCTGTACTTGAATTGACCGGCTAATTTGTTTTTCACATAAATGTGAAAATTTGTACAATAACTAGTAATATGTATGTGTAACGACACTATATAGAACGGAAACATAAACTAACAAAACTGAGAGGAATTATTATTTCTCACAGAAAAATGAAAGAAAACATTTAAAATATTGTTAAGGTATATCTCACTACAAGAAATGTGAGTTTAAGAGACCAAAGTTTTTGTTACCAAAAAAATTTTATATTGGTGGATTTGATTTAAAGTTCAAAATTTTAACATAGGAATAAGTGAAATAAAAGATATATAAAACATTTCTACCAGAGAAATTAAACACTTATAATATATAATTATAATTATAACTGAAATATTATAGCGAAACAGAAATATTTTCAAGCCAGGAATTAATAAAATAAATTATAAAAAAGAATCAAAATAGTATGGGAAATTTAGATATGAAGATATGTATTTAATTAGATTTATTCATCAAATATACCATCTATATTTTGGAAGAAATTACACAACAGATTGGATGTATCGTTACGTTATTGTGCATGACCTATCAGCACTCCAATAAACACTTGACATTTAATTAGTGCATGATTTGAAAATGTCAATTCTATTCTAATCAACTAATTAGTAAAATATAATTTAGTACAAAAGAGAGAATGGTGATTAGCAATTTAGGATAGAATATTTCAAATCATAGATAATTAATACATATTTCATTAAAAAAAATTATTCTAATAGTTATAACAACAATACGTACAGGATAATGTCAATTTGGTGGATGCGTACCAGCTGGCTGAGGAGAAGATGAACGTCGACTTGAATTTTTGCCAAAATTTCAGAATGCATAAATATATGTACGCATATATTATATAGCCCAAAAAAATGTAGATGTATATAGCCTGTCTAATATGTATTATATATGCTTTTGGTGTTTAACTGCAGCAATAATTTTGACACGTAAAACTTGGATTCAAGAATTAACGATAACATTAATAACATGCAAAAAGACATTTTGTATTCGGAAAAAAAAAAAAAGAGTTTCAAGATATATATATATATATATATATATATATATCGGTGATTTTTAAATTTGGTTTGGATTTGTTTATCATCTTTAGTGAGTTGATTCTTTTGTTCTCGTTTTCGTTTGGTTTGCCTTGAGACTAGATTTGATTTTTCATATTTTTATTTTCCTTTTCTTTTTTTTTCTTTTAATAAATTCGAGCAAAAACTTTTAGTTCTTTCTCTCCATTTAAAAAAAAAAAAATTAACGATAATATTGCAGTTCAATATAGACAAGGGTTCGGGTTCAACTGTTGTTCAAAGTTAAGGATAAATATTCACAGAAATATGGGGCCCAATGATAATTGCCGGCCCAAGTCAAATTATTACGGGGTCCTTTTGAGGCAGTACAAATTCTTTAATCAAATACGTGCAAGGAGATGATCATTTCGGTTACCTCTGGGAATTAGAGGGATCAAGTTTCTCGATATACACACATACACACACACTCACACACACACACACACACATATATATATATATATATGCTGATGATCAAGGTGGGGTTCGCCTTAATTATTAGTGACTTACGTAAAAGCATGAAAAGAAGAATGCAACAATAACATTTGAAAACAAGACGACAGAGCCTTGAATTACTGTATGTGGCTGGAGTTACCTGTTATCAATTGGATGTTCGCCATGTGACAAAACAATCTTAAATATTAGGCCGATTTTGAGGACGAATACTCGTATGAACATCGAACCATTAATGACGCAGATGATGATGATGATGATATATACTTCAGAAGTCCCATTTCATTGTTCGAAAAATGATGGAAATTGTTACTTCGGGCTTTTACAAAAAAATTTAAGGTCCGTTCGGGATCTCATTTTCGGATCTAGATTTCAAAATCTTAACTTTAAATTAAACTTTTTCTCTGTTTCATTTTCAAATAACTTAAACTTTAAAAGTCCATAACTTTCTCATTTCAACTCAAAATGAGATGATTTTTATGTTGAAATACTCGTAATGACGAGACAAATAAAATAAGATTTATTTTGCATATTTTTTTTGAACATATTTCAAATTTTTGTATTATCTTTCACAGTACATAATTTTTTCAAAAGTTTTCCCTCCAAACACACATTTACAACTAAACCTTCAAAACCATCTTAGATGTCCTCCCAACAGACTCTTAGTATATCTAGTTATTTTGAGGGAAAAGGGGGGGGGGGGGACAAAAGTCCAATTAAAAAATTATCAACTTACAATACATGTAGAGCAACAATTTGTTTGAGCATCGTGTTCTTTTTCCTTTTTTTCTAAATTTAGCCAAAAGAAAAGAGGAGATTTGCGATAGCTAAGCCCCCAGAGCTACCACTAGAAAAAGCTCTTAAAGACTTTATTTAGAAAAATAACTACGTTATCACATACTTCTTTAAGAAAAACGACAAAGAATATAAATGCTTTTATGTAGAAAGGAAAACAGCTACACATTTGTATGCATAAAGTTTGCACGCAGAGGAAGAATTTTAGTTATAACTAGTGCACACAAACACAAACACAAACACTCATTCATGTCGGAAAGAGAGGTAGCTAGGTCAACCATATATACTGTCATGAAACTCATGTCATGTCTGTTTTATATATGTGTGTGTGTGTGTGTGTGTGTGTGTGTGTGAACGTGTGTGTGTAGATATATCTACCAAAAATGTTGGTTATATATTATGAGTGGCTATATCACGTGACACATGTAAAACTAACTCTACTAACCTAACATCAAGATATATATACCAACTAGTCCCAAATGCACGTGCCATTCTACAAAAGCCGTATTCCAGTACTCTTTTTGATCTCATGCATGTTAAACCAAACACATATATATGCCTTAGCAATATTGTATATTTATTTATTTTCTTGCCATACGTAATACAAAGTGTAGGAGCTTCAATTTTCATCTCGACAAGGTTAGTTTATTTTATCCATATGATCATCTTAAGAAAAATAAAATAAAAGAAAATAAGAACTAGATATGCTATGAGTAAGATATGCTTATATATGAATATATATCCCATTTTGCATCTCTTCACACGCATGCATGCTCAAAATAAAAATGTCGATATGCCTTTTTCAAGAAAGAAATAAGAAGTTTAAGAAATAAAATTGCTTTAATTCCCTGAGAAAAAGTTATGAAAATTAGTTGGCATCAAAATCTAAAGCTCTTCAACTTTTAAAATTCTTTAGTTTGAGGAAAATTTGTTCACTGATCCTAAAAAAGAAAAAAAAGTTGACTGGTTTATAATTTAGCAATTCCTCTCATGTATGAAAAAAGTATAAGCTATCAAAATTTGAAGTTTATATCATGATTAAAAAGTATACATTTATATTCTGTTTGGTAAGTTAGTTTAACTCCAACTAAATTAAACTTTTTCATCTGAATTTTTGTCTTTTTCTGAAAAGTCAACTAAATTTATAACTAGTTTTTCAATAGTCAACTAACTCCAATTTAAAAATTTTATCTCCAACTAACTTACCAAACAAAAGTTTAATTTTCCGAAAAAAAATCCAATAGTATGTAGAGTTTGTGGTGGGGATAAAAAGCAAAAATCTGGAGGCTTTTCATACTTTAAATCCACACTCGCCAAGAGGGTTTGGTATTGATGTCAACAGAGACCCTTTGCTCACGTGAGCTTCCCTAAACATCTCCCATTCTTATTTCTCCATCCCTTGCGGAAGGAGGCTATGGACCTAAACTTGAGGTAGCAACGATCATTGAAGTCAACGGCGCCACCTTCTTTCTCCTAAGATCCGATCCCATTCCCTCTCATCTTTGAACGAAACATGAAGACATCACAAATCACTTTCTGTGATTTTGAATCCTTTCGATCTCTTAACTCTCACTGCAGGTAATTACTCATGTAGGTAGATCTTGGTCTATAGAGAGATTACTTCCATTAAGCACGCATATCATTCTATTATTTGTTAGATATATTTAGGAACTAAATTTTTAGCATCATAATTTCTTTTTGCTTGCAAATTCTATAAAGGAATAGAATCCACACAATACTCGGAGCTTAAGAATACTATATATATAGAGAGAGAGAGAGAGACATATAATGTGCCTTTTAATTAAGTATGAATATGTAATTTGCCTTTTAATTAAGTTTGTGGCAGAAACTAGAAGGAAAGAATCAAAACAAACAATAGAGAACATGATTTATAATAAACTCGCACTACAATATTAAGAATGTGTACGCATTGGTTTAGAAAAGAACACAAGATCTCACACACACACACACACACACACACACACACACACATATATTTCATCGCTGCAGATTCTATGACAAATCAAACCATACAATACACACTAACTAATTAAAATTAAGGTTTCAATATCACACTGCAATACATAGAATGGTAGTACAAAATTTCTTATATAGAAACAAACGTGGTTGTAGATATCTCCCAACACTAATTACTTGACTATATTGTAAGTTGCGGAGTTCAGATCCACAACCCAAATTAAAAAAAAAGAACAACATACATATAAGTATATTTCATTGATTCATACACTTCAGGATCAAACTAATGGGTGATTATCGAAGACTATTGCCACGTTTTCTTCAGCATGACTTATTGTTTCCATTGCATATGCAAGTTCATCATCCCAAACCGTCGACGTTGACGAAAAAGGTAAAACTGCTGGTTGATCATGATCCTCAACGACAACACTAGATTGCAGCATTTGAACCTGGTTGGCAAACTCATTGTTTTCGTCGATCAAAGAATCAAGAAACGAAGAGAAGATTGCATCCTCATTACAACTGTTAATATTCATGGGATCTATCTCACTAATGTTTTCCTGATTTTGATCATCATGATCAGATTTCTCCTTCAAACCTTCAGAGGAATTAGCCCTAGCATTCCCACAGCGATCATCGATGTCTTCTGTGGAGGAGCTTGAGAGTTGCACTCATGTTTTCGTCTTTCGCTTCTTTCCTCAAAGCAAGAATGATGGTTAGGGTTTGGGTTTGGATTATGAGGAAGTACTGACCAACTAGGGTGCTCGTTAGAATTAGGTTTAGGGTTTGCAATATCAAAGGGCTTATGAGTCCTCGGATCTATTCCTTTGTTTATGAGCTTCTTGCTGAGATGGGTATTCCAGAAATTCTTGATCTCATTATCAGTACGTCCTGGAATTCTCCCAGCTATCAAAGACCACCTTCATTCGATAAACCGATCGAATTAGGGCTTTCATGAAAACCGAAAAAAAAAATAAAATCATGCATGTAGTTGTATGATGAACTAATGGAGGTTAACAGCAAACAAACCTATTTCCAAGGAGGCGGTGAAGGCGAAGGATGAGATCCTCCTCATCAGGCGCGATGGGGCCGCGCTTGACGGAGGGGCGGAGATAGTTCACCCAGCGGAGGCGGCAGCTCTTGCCGCAGCGAAGCAAACCGGCGTGCTGCGGAAGGGTACGCCACTGCCCTTCTCCGTTTCGTTTGATGTAGTCGGCTAATATCGCATCTTCTTCGGGCGTCCATGGACCCTTCTTGATTCCTACTTTGCCGCAACATGGGGTAATTTTGCTTTTCTGCTTTCTGCTTTTCGAATAATTTTGAGAAGATGATGAAGATGGGTTCCTCATGATCTGATCTTCGTTCTTTGATCTTTTTTTTTTTTTTCTCCTCTCTATGGATTGGTTTCTGGTTAATTCACTGTGTTTATGTGGATAAGTATATAGGGAAGCTTTGAAGGTTCATTTGGATGACGATGATGGGAACTAGCTGGTGATTAAATTGTTATCCTATTATGTTCCGCCAAGACGTATAAAGAAAAAGAAAATAGGTAGTATTATTGTTATATATGTTTATAACTTTATAACAGGGTATTAAAATAACTATATATAATTATTTATGTGTATTTTTAAAGTGATTGCATACATAATTTAACTGTAATTATAAAGATAATATGACATTAATATTAAATGTGTCAATAATCATGTTATAATTATATGCATGACTCTATTATTATTTATAATTTTTATGTCTAATAAAGTATTTTTGATATATATGTATTATATAGATATGTTTATCTAATTTGTTAAGTAGTGAAATTGGGAAAGGAAGATTTGTAAACCAATGGGATTATGACAGATGGTTTCCAAGTTCTCCAACTTGCATGGGATGTGGCCAATATACTTTGCCTCCTCTTTTGACCAGTATATATATATATATATAGTTATAGGGCGATGTGACGAGAAAGAGAACTCGAAACAAAAAGATGGTTAAGGGAAGACGGAAAACTGATATTAAAGGAAAGTGTATTTCTGCTTTCGGCTAGAAAAATTGAAACGATCGAGAAGGTTAGGAGAAAGAAAATTCTTTACCTTTTCAAGAGGCAACTTTCTCTGTCTACTGGGAAAATTTGAAAAGCTTGTTCTGCTACAGTGCTTTTTCTTTTTCTTTTTCTATTCTTCTTTTATTCCCCAGTTGTGCTAGGGCATTTGCTTTCTGTAATTTTTGTTCTAGATACTACAAGAAAAATGGGAACAAAAAAAAATATTTAAATTTACCTACTCCTAATGCTAAATTTAGTGTTGATGCAGGAATTTGACACGACATTAAATTTAATGTTGATGCAAGAGTTTGAAATGACATTGGAGATGATGTTATTATGTTGGATAATATCGCTAGGGTGGGCCGTTGCTAGTCGGTTATGGCTTTACGTAAGATAGTTTATTCTGTTTGATAGGGGCACACAAATGCTATAAATCTGCTAAAGTTAGCAAGAGTGCAAAATTAGTTAAAATATTCTAAAAACAAAAATTGTTAGTTCTTCAACAACAACAAAAATCAATACAAAATACATAAAACAAAAACAAAAACAAAGATTGTGGCCGCAAGATTTCTTTTTGGACATGCAAACAAAGATGAAAGCTACGTTCTGTGGTGGAATATTCGGAATACCAAAAACCTTACCCTGGCTAAACATTCGTTAGTGGTGTTTTTTTTTTTTTTGGGGGGGGGGGGGGGGTGTGGGGAATTTAGATTAAATTATGCTATTCATGAACCTGTAATTTTTTGTATAAAAAAAAAAAAATTGTGAAGTAGACACATTGGTAGAACCCACATAAATCTAATTGTATCAAAATTTCTCTTTTACTTATAACACAAAATCATTAAGGGTGAAATAGGCCATTATATTGGCAAACTCAAATACTACAAATTGCTACACACACACACACACGCACGCACACACACACATATAACAAAAAACTACAAAAGTATTAATTAGCTGGTCGGTTGCAAAAATGACAACTGCATGCAAAGACGAAACATTCTCGATAGACAGCATTCTCCAACTTCTTGCATTTATCATTACAATGTAATGGGAAAAGGCATGGTCCACTCCATGGTTTGCTTCTCTTCCCACATCTTAGCTTATTATTGTCTTCTTGTGTTTCAACTAAGGATTAGTTTGGCTCCACGTCTCATTTTAAACTAAACTGTATTTTTTCATCATGGTTTTTGTCTTTTTCTGAAAAAGTTTTTTGTCTTTTCTGAAAATTTTTTTTATTTTTTTTAAAAGTCAATAAAAATTACTATTAAAACTTACAAATCTTAAACTAAACTCATTCATCAAACATCCCCTAATTCTGTGCCAGTGGAAAACATATATATATATATATTAATCATAAGTTCATTAATTCTACCATCTAATTCACGAATTAATGGAGTTCGTAATAGTAGAACTTGCAATATTGGCCTAAGATTATAAAATAATGTAGTCGTCACTCATCCTTTTAATAATGATTCTGATAAGTAAATATGCAACATATAAGAACAGTTTGTTGTGTTACAAAGACAAGTCTTAATAGATCGAAAAATTTTATCTGTGAAGCATCGTGTAGGTTTTGATTATTATAAATATGCTTTGTTAAACCTGATAAAAAAAATATTGTTTAAAAAAAAAACTGAATATAGCGGGATATAAGTAAAATTATGAGTATGGTAAATTTGTTCAATTAGTATGTAAATAATAATATGAAGCATGAACTCACCAACAAATGCAAAAAGGATAAATACAGTAAGCATGACAATAAGATTTAGAATACTTCATTTCCCCCTTTCTGAATCGAATGAAATTAATCTATACACGCATATGTGGACGACTATGTAATATATGTGAGTGTTTGCACATATCTATGTGTATATATATTATATAGAACGCATTGATATATTTTACATATATACATTTGTTATGTTTATTATATTATGTATGCATATACGCGCCTAATAATATATATTAAAATATAGCCCATACTTCAATATACAGAAAGGATATTTTACCCATGCTTTTAAATATTTTACCATTCCGTTCTTAGTTATCTTATCTCCTTTTCCCCCCTACTTTTTGTATAGTTTTAACATTGTTTGTTGGAATATTACACCTTAATAAATTCGGTTAGATAATATTTTAACCGTTTAAAATGTGAGAGAAATTCAGTCGACGGCCCTTCCATAATTTCATGACCTAGCAAATAGAATATCCTTATTGCCTAACCATTTTCATCTTGTTAATACATACTTGAAATACAAGCAATTCTTAATATTTCAACGAAAGCTATACAAGAAAACAAAATAATGACTTTTCATTAACACAACCTGTGAATATCCAAAAAGTATTTTAGTTCCTAATTTTTGGTATTTGGTTTGTGTAGTGTACATATGATATAAATATATGTATTTGTGTTTGTTCTACTACTTACCTGTGATTAAATTGACATGGATTTCGATACATGAACATCTCTTCTCTGACAAAGTTAAAATACTGATTTATTTAATGTGCTTAGAAAATTATGCCTTCGCCTCGGAAAGAAAAAATTCACTTGTGGGCAGTACTATTAATGGAGCTTCACGTAATATAAACAATAATTATATAATTAGGTAAGTGCTCAATCTTATCAAATATCCAAAAATTAAAGAATTTTTAATATGAAAAAATATATACTTCTACACAAAAAAATAATCTCTTTTTCGTCTGAAGGGATCTAAACTTGTGCATTTTTTTGATGAAGTCAAGTATAAAATTATCATAAGACTGGACCTACAACCACAAATGTTAACTTTTATAATAAATATATTTACTTAAGAAAACACACACAATTTAAACGACAAAGCATGTTGCCTTTGTTCTTTAAATTAGAAGTAAACGGCATGTCGTTTAGAAACCGGAAAATTAGAGCACAGCTTAGAAACAAAACGACATGTCGTTGAGAAATGAAACTAAATTTTTTTTTTTTTGGGAACTTGAAACTAAAATTTAACAAAAAAAACGAAATGCTGTCTATAACTTTAACAAGTATTGCTGAACAAAAATGACATGTAGTATGGAAAATTACTGAATACGAAACGAATGACGTGGTTAAACCGCAACAAAGTTTGGAACATGCATAAAAACGACAACCAAATTTGAAGCCAAAACTACACGTCGCTTTCGTACATAAAACTTTTAGACGATGGTAGATTTAAAAAATTTTAGGAATAAACGATGATAAGGAAGAAGGATAACTAAAGCATAAACTAGACGTCGTTTCTTTTACTTAAACGACCGCAAACTTGTAGTCGTAGACAACAAATGATTTGTTGGCTTTTGCGTTGAACCAAAAATGCTGAATCAATTGTATGCGTTGCAAACGCCTTTGTGCATGTCGCTTTGTAGACAAACTGCAATTTATGAAGGAACAGCGAGAAACTTGAAATAATATAAATACCGTCCTTTTTTCGGTGAGGACATCGAACTTTTTCCTTGGTAAGCAAACGACAGTAAAAGGACAAACTTTACTAATGACATGTCAATCAAAGTTTCTGTTCAAACGACATGTCGCTGTTATATATGGTATTCCACCAATTATATGTGGTAAAAAGACATGTTGCTTATATTTCTCACCACTATAATATGAAAAGCTAAACAATTTGTTGGTAACCAAGGAAAAACAAGTAACATAATGGATAGAAGGGAAAAAAAGATGATTTTCATTTATGTCCTTGAATTTCAGGATCACTCCCACTTTGGTCTCCGAATCTTTATCTTTTGAATTTTGAATTTAATTCCAATTTATCTTTTCTATCAGATTTTCAGTTAAACACATAAGAAAAAAATTTGAGAATTATTCTTGTTAAGCATATTCTGTTAGGATTTATCGTAAAAACAAATAAAAAAGACCGCATGACTGTACTTAACTCACTTTTTTATGTCTGTTCTTAACTAAAATTCTGATAGAAGAGATAAAATAAGGTAAATTCAAAGTTTAGAGAGACAAAGTGAGCATTTTTTAAAGGATAAAGTGAAAGTGACCCTAAATTCATGTGACTTAAATAAAAAAGAATCATAATTCACAGTCTCTTATGTGTTTCATTTTACACAAAGGGAAAAAAAATTAAAAATAAAAAGGACAGTTTGGTTTAGAGCATAAAAGTTAAAGAGCAAAAACAAGAAAGAGAATCTAGGAACAGGACTAGAACACATAAAACAACAGGTTTTGTTTGGTGATGCAATTTGGAGATTAGAACAAAGATGTTTTGATTGAGAAAATGACTTTGTCTAAAATGTTACAACCTAGTATTAATATTAATATGTTTATATGACTCAGTCATGTGACCTCATTTTTCAAGGGCCAATCTTTTTTTAGTGTTTTAGACCTTTTGTGTTTGGCTCATCCTCAACCTTATTCCGGTGCCTCCAAGTGGCAGCCCTTGGTGCGCCTTCATGACTTTCCTCTCTAGAATGTTTGACTTAAAGTATAGAGAGAGAGAGAGAGAGATATATATATATATATATATATATATATATGAACACTCACACACACGTGTGTGTATTATTTCCTTTTTTTTTTTTTTTGTTGCCTTTTGTCCCTCTTAGGACGACATAGTGACCTCCTTTGTGCAAAAGTCCTTCTCGTCCCTTAAATTGACAAGCACTACCCTTCCAACTTTGTCTTGTCCTTTGGATGCCAATGACTTGTAGAAGGAGCATTCACGGAAGTTTAATCCTTGGTTCAATCCATAGCATTTGGATTAAGAAAAACGTAGTTTGATAATCCAAAAACCTGATTTGTTATCTGTCAGACTCCCGATTCAATTGGATTATACTAGATTAGCAAATTAAATGATTCACAAATTAGGTGAACACCCCTAACATATACATCATGAGGTTCAACATGTCATTTTGCACAAGCCAAAAGGCTATATTTGAGAGAAAGAAGTACCATTTTTATTTTTTATTTTTTTGAGAAAGTAGAAAGATGTCACAATTGGTAGACATTATTTAATTAGATTAAACAAGGGAACAGATCATAAAAAATCAAAGAGAAAACAACAGCAAATGTCCCTTGCATTTATATTATTTGTTTCCCCACTTGCTTATAGAAAACTCAGAAAACTAATCAAACATATATAAATCCCCATCACCAGCAAACCATCTTATAAAACCAAAACCAGTTTCTTCTTTCTTTTTGTCAATCTCTAATTCAAAATTTCCTCTAAATCCCAAAGACAAATTTTTTGTTTTCTTAGCAAAAAATGGAGATCCATTTTCAGCAACAAACCCTGCATTTCAAGTCTACAATAGGGACTAGCAAAGGCAAAAAAGGCAAGTTCAAGGGAAGAAGTAGAAACAACAACAACAACAACAACATCAACAACAATAACACCAACAAGTTTGTTGGGGTTAGACAAAGGCCTTCTGGGAGATGGGTGGCTGAGATCAAAGACACAACACAGAAGATTAGGATGTGGCTCGGCACTTTCGAGACCGCAGAAGAGGCTGCAAGAGCTTATGATGAAGCCGCTTGCCTTCTCCGCGGTTCCAACACCCGAACCAACTTCATCACGCATGTCTCTGCGGATTCACCTCTCGCCTCTCGGATTCGGAACCTCCTTAACAACAAGAAAGGAGGGAAAGCACAGCAGGAGGGTTTTGATTTCTCTCCAAAGAAGAATTCACTTTCAAAAACTAATACTTGCGTTAGTACTGTTACCAGTTGTAGTACTAGTACCAGTAGTAGTGCTAGTTTTAATTCTTCTAGTGAGATATTCCAAGATAGTACTACTATTGACCAGCTGTTTGATGATGCATACAAGCCAGATTTAAGCAACTGCAACGATTCGCAATACTCGGCCAATCTCTCGTGGGGTTTTGGCGGAGCCACGTTTGATCAGTTTCCCTTTGCTGGTACTAATCAGCTAGTGTTGGATTTGTCAAAGAATGATCATGATCATGATCATGATCATGATCAGGCTCATGATGTGCCTGCAGAGACAGCTGACCACTCGGAGTTTCTGGAGTTCGAGAGGATGAAAGTCGAAAGACAGATTTCGGCGTCCCTCTACGCGATGAATGGTGTGCAGGAATACATGGAAACCGTTCATGATCCTGCTGAAGCTCTGTGGGATCTTCCTCCTTTGTGTTCATTGCTTTGCTAATAATGATATTTATTAAATCCCCTCTGCTGTCTTTCTTGTCTTGTTACTCCATATTTAAATCAAGATTAGTGTAGGGTTTAGAACTGGTTTAATATATTATTGGCGTATAATGCTGGGAATTTTAGTTGTTTTCACTTGTTCTGAAATTTGTTTGATGAAACTGTACGCTAAGAACAAATCATAATGTAGAGGTCAAGCCTATGAAGGATTTTCTTTTACTTTTACTTTTAAATTTTTAATTTCGTTAGAGAGTTTTCTAATTCTTTGGATCTCCACAATGTCTAACCAATCATGTTCGTTTGGATAAAAGAGTTAAAAATTGAATAATTTCTCTCTAAGGAAAATCAATCTATGCAAGATATCACTATTTGCGATAACCAATCACAAATTCACATGTCAACTTTATTTTTTCACATTAGGACGCAACAGGCTGCACAGTCCAACATGCAGGGATGGAGCTACTCGGGCCCCCTCTGAAAAAAAAAAAAAAAAAAAAAAAAAAAAAGTTCTGTCTCTGCTTAGAATGCTAATCAGCGGTGATAATCATCATCATTGTTGATGATTAACAAATTTCATATTTACAAACTAGTTTTTTAAAGGTTATGAGCCATGAGCCGCTACGCCACTACTTTCCCAAGACTAAGCAGGCACTCTGCTCAGCTACAGCCATTCAGCACTAGTTTGAAATGAAGCAACCTAAATATTCAGAGAATTCATAGTAGAGGAAATGCTAAAAAGAAATGAATGAAAGAATGGATTTCTTGAATTGAATCGAAAGTAAGAATTGATTACAGTTTCAATAGGATTTCGAGAGCCTATCAGATACAACTATAGAGAACATACTAATAGAAAGGTATTCTATATCTCATGTATACAAAGTTTGAAATAAAAATTGGTTACCAATAATCTCTACATGAACAGAAACCGCCTTCAAAATGATGAAAACGATAGGCATCGCGTACAACAATACCCCGATTACATATTCTCGATACATGCTTAACCCAATTATGGCAATCTCTACAAATTCGGAGATTCTTAATCACGTGTATGGGATGCCTATTATTACTGTCAATTAAGCTAAGCAGCCCAAAAGATATTGCAAGTTTCTCGCTGTGAACATACACACTAGGGTCCTGCTGCTCTTGCTCTTCATTGTTTAGCAGGCTATAACGTTCTTGAACATACCCGATTTCAGCTGCCCGAGTGTTCAAATCTGCTAAAAACTCGTAAATCTTATCCGCAAGTGGGTGAAGCCGATCACCAACAAAGAAGGAGTGAAACGAGTTCTTAACCTCGATCCAGCTCTGACCGGGCTCTTTTTTCACACCCCTTTCTCTCATCAATCTTCTTGTCTGATCCCGAAAATCCCATTTCCCTGCCACTGCATACATATTTGATAGAAGAACATAAGTAGCCGAATCATCAGGTTCCAATTCTAGGAGATGACAAGCAGCAAACTCTCCAATTTCTGTGTTTTTGTGAACTGTACAAGCACTTAATAAGGTCCTCCAGACCATTGCATCTGGTTTTATAGGCATTTTCTCTGCAAACTCTTTTGCATCACTCAGCAAACCTGCTCGGCCGAGAAGATCGACCACACAAACATAATGCTCAGGCTTAGGCACTAGACCATACTCTTTGCTCATGGAATCAAAATAGCCAAGCCCTTCTTTTACGAACCCCACATGACTACAAGCTGACAAGACCCCAACAAACGTGATATGGCTTGGCATCAGGTCATGCCGTTTCATCTGTTCAAAGAGATCTAGCGCTTCAATACCGAGTCCGTGCTGAGAAAAGGCAGTGATCATGGCATTCCATGAGACCTCGTTCTTCTCTGGCATTTCATTAAATTCCCTCTTGGCATCATCAATCCTTCCACATTTTGCATATAATGTGATTAGAACGTTAGAAGCCTCGGTTTCTGATTCATATCCGGTTTTTATAATCACAGCATGAATTTGTTTCCCTTGTTTTATATTTGCTAAATTAGCAGAAGCACTAACAGCAGAACCAAATGTGAATAAGTTAGCCGTAACTCCAAGACTGTTCATTCTAGAATATACCTGCAATGCTTCCTCATAGAACCCGCTCTGCGCAAAGCCAGATACTAATGCATTCCAGGATATATTATCTTTAGCATCGTTCTTTTCGAATGCTAGGTAAGCTTCTTGTATCCTACCACATCTCGCATAAAGACTAACAAGCGCATTGCTGATCGAAACATCATTTGTATAGCCCAAGACACAAGACTGGGCGTGGATCTGTCTTCCCTGATTTAGCGTTTTTATACCAGCACAAGCAGTAATTGCACTTGCAAGTCCAATGTTGTCAGGTCGAATCCCTCGATATTCCAATTCTTCAAAAAGTTTCAAAGCTTCAACATACATATCATGCTGTGTGTACCCTGCAACCATAGCAGTCCACGAGACAACGTCGTCCTCCGCAAGTCTTCTGAGAATTCCCAGGGCAACATCTAGTTTTCCATGCTTAGCATACATGTCAATAAGTACACTACAAACATAGGCATTAAACTGAAAGCCAGTTTTTATTGCTTGAGTGTGGATCTGTTCTCCTAGATCGAGTTCTCCAACAGCAGTACAAGTCCTCAGAATACTTGGGTAAGTGAAATCGTTAGGAATAATACCCTTTATCAGCATCTGCCTAAAAATCTGGAACGACTTGCTGAGATTCTCCAATTGTCCGTAGGCAACTAGCATGACATTCCATAGAACCACATTTTCTTTCTTTGTTGTAAGGAAAAATTTGTGTGCAGTTAGCAAATCAGAACACTTCATGTAAAGATCAAGCAGAGAACCTTCGAGGATAATATCTGAAGACGTTCCTGATTTTATCGCGTACGAGTGAAGTTGTTTTCCTTTCTCGAGTGCCCCCACAGAAGCGCAGGCACTCAAAAGACTGGCTACCGTGACGCAATCCGGTTTTAAATGGTCGAGCTGCATTTTCTCGAACAATTCCAAGGCTTTAATGCTGAATCCACGCTGAGCTAGGCCAGATATGAGTGAGTTATACGAAACTCCATCCCTGTTCTGCATTGTGCTAAATATATTTTCAGCAGATACCAAATTCCCCGAGCGGGAATAAAGCGTTACAAGCGCATTGCACACGTAGGTTTCCGAAGCGAATCCACCCTTAAAGACAAGGCCATGTATTTGTTGTCCCATGCTAAACAACTCCACTTTTGTACAAGCGCTTAAAACACTCGAGAACACGTACGGAGTAGCGGGAGTTCCTGATGTGTGCATTTGGCAGAAGAGCAAAACGGCTTCTTCTTCGCGTCCATTTTGGGACAACCCGGAAATCATTGCCACCCAAGAAACACTGTTCCTCAAATGCAAGTTAAGGAAGACCTTTTTAGCTGAATCTACGCAACCCCTTTTCGAATACAAATCAATCAAGGGATTACATACGAGCAGAGAAGCACCAAATCCGTGACGAACAATTCTAGTGTGAATCTGTTCGACATGGCGGATATTGACATCACAACTAGCGCTGGCCTTCAGAATCCCAGCAAACGTGATTTCATTTGGATGAGTATTTTCCATAACCATTTTCTGATATAAACCCAATACATGAACAGCCATTGCACTAGCTAGGAACCCGTGAATTAATCTATTCCACGAAGTTAAACTTCTCTCAGGCATTTCGTCGAACACCTTAACCGCACCACCCAAATCATCAAAAGCGACATACGCTTCCAAAAGTCTGTCACGCAGTACAGCTTCCCCAGCAAAACCCAGTTTCAGAATCCTGCAATGAAGCTTCGAGACATTTACGAAGGAGCGAGAAGCGATAAAGGCTTCCAAAAGGCATAGATAAGTCTGGGAATTGGCGCGAACGCCGCGTTGTTCCATGAAATGCAAGAAATCATAGTCATGGTGAATCGGAAAGTGATCACGAGTAGTGGGTAAACAACTCCGAGAGTGTTGCATAACTCGGTCATGACAATGAAGATTGAGTTGTTTGAGCGGAGAAGAAGACCCATTAATGACTTCAGACGTAGATTCATCATCATTTTCATCAGCCATTTATTTCAAGTTTCTTCTCATCTATAGAGCCGTCGATCTTCGTCAGTAAAGAAATTTCAGTCGTTTTTAAGATTGATCATATCTAGTTGGGATATTTTTCTATGATATTTTTCTTTTTCTTTTTTAATTTTTTGGTAGTAAAGGCCCAACTCATATTTTTCAGTTAAAAATTTAAAACTAATAGGAGGAGGAGGATTGAAGAGGTTTTTTTTTTTTTTTTTTTTTTAAATATTTAAAGTCAAGCCCTTTTTCAATTTGATAAGATTTTTTTTTTTTATAATCAAAATCGAAATTATGAAGTTTTGCTGGTTTGGTTCAATAATTATGTGGCAATGAATTATCGAATACACTCTTATGAATTTTTTTAATATATTTTTTAAAATAATATTACAAGCAGGACGCTGTATGTTTATAGATAATGAAACTTAGTAGGATAAGACTCGTGTAAGACTTACTTTCTATTACTAGAGTACAATTTTTTTGTTTAGATTGTTCTAAGTTCTAACAATTTCTTACGATAATGGTAAAGAATTTCAAAGCATGGTTTCCAAATATGGGAACTAGGGCTACAAAATAAGGAGAATGGGAAGATAGGACATTGAGAAGAATGGAAAATGTCCGAGAATGTCTTGATAATTTGGTGTCATATTAACATTAGCAC
This sequence comes from Ficus microcarpa, assembly GCA_025413485.1. NCBI lineage: Eukaryota > Viridiplantae > Streptophyta > Magnoliopsida > Rosales > Moraceae > Ficus > Ficus microcarpa. The sequence goes on from CM046387.1 coordinate 33,847,140, forward strand.
AAAACTATCTTGAGGCTTGAATCTTAAGTCTCAAAATTGACATGTCACTAATATTATTGATTTATATACGTATTTCTAGTATTTATGATCTCTAATAATATATATGATGTTCTTGCACATGTTGAAACCTAACAAATAAACTTAAAATGATCAACGGTTAGATTTTCTTCTTTAATATATTTGACATTTGAGTGATCACAAGGTTGTCAATTCACTTATAATGTTTGATAGACAGTAAAAAGTTTGATAATTGTTGTCGAATCATTTGTTTTATTTGCGTTATCTAGTAGTATTTATTGTATTTTTATACATGTTAAAACTTAATTAAGAAAATGAACTTAACATAATCCCACATCGAATAAGAATAAAGATTTTACTCTTCAATGCCTCTATATAAGTACTTATATTCTTTTGACATTTTATGAACAATATTTCTTTTTAAAAAGAAGGCCCAAACCTTTTTTTAAGATTATTTTTATATTTTTTTGAAAAATCAGCAAAAAAATATAATTAATTTTTAAAAAATTACCTAAATTTAACTTAAAATTTTCATCCAAACCAATTCTAAATATTTTGACACTGAACAATACAATTTTTGTTCACTGAAATTGGATCTCCCTCATACATATAGTTATAGTTTATAGTTGTTGTTTCTGATAAAATTGTGAGGGAGGTGCAGTTTCTTAATGAGTAGTTTTAGACGTAGTTTCATTTCTTTAATAGTGATTCATTTTGTAGTTTCATTTCTTTAATAGTGATTCATTTCAAGTTTCTTCGCATCTTTTGGAGCCGTCAATCTTCACCTTTTCTAACATTAAAGAAGAAGATTCCATGACCAATTGAAGAAATTTTAATCGTATTTAAAGTTCATCATAAACTAGCTGGGATGTTATTCTCTAATATTTTTCAATTAACCTCTTAAAATTTAAACTAATACGAGGAGGAAGGGTTTTTTTTTTTTTTTTTTTTTTTAGGTTAAGCTCTTTGTTCAAATTGATAAGATTTTTTATCCAAATAGAGATTATTGAGTTTTGGTAATTTTGGTTCAACAATTATGTGGTACTTAATTATATACTACACTCTTAAGTATTTTTTTTAATATATTTTTCTAAAACAATATTATGAGCAGGACACTATATATTGATAGAATATGAAACCTATTGCATAGGACTCATGTATAGTCTCATGTATAGGACTTACTTTCTATACTAGAGTAGATTTTTTGTTTAGACTGTTTTAAGTTCTAACAATTTCAAATGATAATAGTAAAGAATTTCAAAGCATGGTTTCTAAATATGGAAAGTAGGGCTACAAAATTAAGAGAATAGGAAGATGAGGGATTGAGAAGAACGGGAAAATGCATGCATTGACACTTTGGCGTCATATCAGCACAAAATTGAAGTTAAATCTCAAAATTGACATGTCACTAGTATCATTAATTTACACACGTATTTCTATTATTTATCATCTCTGATGATATATATTCTGTTCTTGCACATGTTGAAACTTAACAAATAAATTTGAAATGGTCAAGGGTTAGATTTTCCTCTTCAAAGGCTTTATATTACAAGGTTGAGAACTTTTTTTTTTTTTTTTTTTTTCAAATTTGCAAGCAAAAAAATAAATAAATAAAGTTTTTGCAAGGTGGGCTTGACATTTGAGCGATCATAAGGTCGTCGATTCACTTATAATGTTTGATATAAAGACGGTAAAAAGTTTGATTTCAATTTTTAATCATTTGTCTTATTTACATTATCCAGTAGTATTTATTATATTTTTGTACATATCAAAACCTAATTAAGAAAATGAACTTGACATAGTCCCAAATGGAATAAAAAATAAATTGGTTACTCTGCACTGGTTCTATAGTACTTATGTTCTTTTGACATTACATAAAGAAAATTTTGTTTTTTCTTATTAAGGGTTCGTTTGGATGGAAAATCCAAACATTTTTTTATGATTGAAATTGGGTGACAAGTTAAGTGGTGACATACTAGAGAATATCAAGTTAAGGGTCCATTTGTGGTCACTTTTAGAAATGTTTAGGAAGTTGTAGATGATTTAAGTTTTGAAAAAGAAATGTATGTTTAATGAAAATAAACCGTTTAAATGTAAAATACAAAAATTTGAAATGTATTTGGAAAAAAAATTAATAATATGGATCTTGTTTCGTTTCTCTTAGAATTATATGTAATAAAAAAAATATTTCATTTTAAATTAATAAATTTATGAATTTTTAAAATTTGAGTTTTTTAAAAATATTTAAAAAAAACTAAGAAATAAACATACGAATAATTACTTTCAATTACTTGGGTGTATGATATGTCTCACCATTTTTGAACCAGTCACGTGTATGTATAGGACGCTTATTATTACTATGGATTTTGCTAAGTAGCCCAAAAGCTATTTCAACTTTCTCGCTGTGACCATACACAATAGGGTCCTGCTCTTGCTTTTCGTCGTTTAACAGGCTATAGCGTTCCTGAACATACCCGATTTCAGCTGCCCGAGTGTTCAAATCTGCTAAAAACTCATAAATGATATCAGCAAGTGGGTGAAGCCGATGGCCAACGAAGAAGGCGTGAAACAAGTTCTTAACCTCAATCCAGCTCTGACCGGGCTCTTTTTTCACACCCCTTTCTCTCATCAATCTTCTTGTCTGATCCCGAAACTCCCATTTCCCGGCCACTGCATACATGTTTGATTGAAGAACATAAGTAGCCGAATCTTCACGTACGTTCCAACTCTAGGAGATGACGAGCAGCAAACTCTCCAATTTGTGTGTTTTTGTGAACTGTACAAGCACTCAATAAGGTTCTTCAGACCATTACATCTGGTTTCATAGGCATATTTTCTCTACAAACTCTTTTGCATCACTAACCAAACCAGCTCGGCCGAGAAGATCGACAACACAAACATTATGTTCAGGCTAGGCACCAGGCCATACTCTTTGCTCATGGAATCAAAATAGCCAAGCCCTTCATTTACCAGCCCGACATGACTACAAGCTGACAAGGACCCAACAAAGGTGAAATGGCTTGGCGTCAGATAATGTCGTTGCATCCGTTCAAAGATCTAGCGCTTCAACACCGAGTCCACGCTGAGAAAAGGCAGCGATCATGGCATTCCATGAGACCTCATTCTTCTCTGGCATTTCGTTAAATTCCCTCTTGGCATCGTCAGTCCTTCCACTCTCCATGGATTTGTCTTCCCTGATTTAGTGCTTTAATACCGGCAAAAGCAATGATTGCACTTGCGAGTCCAATGTTGTCGGGTCGAATCCCTCGATATTCCAATTCTTCAAAGAGTTTCAAAGCTTCAACATACATATCATGCATGCTGTGTGTACCCTGCAACCATAGCGGTCCACGAGACGACGTCGTCCTTCGTAAGTCGTCTGAGAATTCCCAGGGCAACATCTAGTTTTCCATGCTTAGCAAACATAGGCGCCAGTTTTTGTTACTTGAGTGTGAATCTGTTCTCCAACAGCAGTACAAGTCCTCAGAATACTTGGGTAAGTGAAATCATTAGAAATGATACCCTCTATCAGCATCTGCGTAAATATCCAGAATGATTTGCTGAGATTCTCCAATTGTCCATAGGCAACTAGCTAGCATCACATTCCATATATAGAACCATATGTTTTCTTTCTTTGTTGCAAGGGAAAATTTGGGTGCTGTTTGCAAATCAGAACACTTCACATAAAGATCGAGCAGAGAACCTTCGAGGAAAACATCTGAAGACATTCCTGATTTTATCACGTACGAGTGAAGTTGTTTTCCTTTCTCGAGTGCCCCCAAAGAAGCGAAGGCGCTCAAAAGACTGGCCCCTGTGACGCAATCCGGTTTTAAATGGTCAAGCTGCTTTTTCTCGAATTATTCCATAGCTTTAATGCTGAATCCACGCTGAGCTACACTGGATATGAGCCAGTTATACGAAACTCCATCCCTGTTCTGCATTGTGGTAAATATGTTTTCAGCAGATGCCAAATTCCCCCAGCTGGAATAAGAAAAAAGTGGAAGGGAGGGAGAGCGTGTGAGGTGGAGGGGAAAATTAGCAAAAGAAAAAATTAAAAATTAAAAATTAAAATATGGAAATTGGGTGTGGGCAAGACTGTTTGGGCCCAAAGACAACGAATGGTGGTTTCCTCTTAGTATCTAGTTTCGTAACCCATTCGATTATCTAATATTTCTTAATTAAATACTTTGTTATTATTATTATTATTATTATTATTATTATTTTGATAAGAACACAAATGACACTTTTATGATTCCTATTGGACATTATTGCCACTATATATTTATTGTCAGATCACTTATCTGACATGTTCAAGAGAATCCCTAGAGTGTTAAAAGAGTGCAAGATTAATTAGTGGTAAAAAATCAAAACTAGTGCGCAATGGTGATTTAGAGTGAAGTTCTCTCTCTCTCTCTCTTAACATTCACAAATAGATTATTGCATTCCATTCACATATCAGATTACATGGATTAGGCCTCAATTTATAATCCAATCAGTGACACTTGAATTGAGAAATCTCAATCCGTTATCAATCCGTAAGACTTTTAGTCTAATCTAATTTAATTTGTAAAAATAAGATTACACGGATTGGATTCACATATTCAATCCATAGAGTCTAGGAACTATAATGAAATACTTAAATGTAAAGTAATTAAATATAATTACAGCACAATTAACTTCAAGTCTTAGATATTCATAAACTAAATTCTAGCATCTTAAACTTCAACATATATGTATATATTTATTAAAATTTTTTGAGAGAAAAAATATACATATTTAGTTTTTTAAAAAAGTTACACATAAGTAATTCGGATTTACTGATTAGGCAAATTGAGAAATCCTCAATTTGTAACCTAATCCATAACATTCAATTAGGAAAATTTCAATCTCTTTCAACCCAATTAAATCATGCGGATTGGACTTGATTGAGCTAATTAAATGAATTTAAATATTCGGTGAACACCCTTAATTAGAATTTTGTAAATTATTTCTCTTCTAAAATTCTCCACATTTGGTGTCATCTTGTAATTTCTTAATATTTATAGGTTAATCTATAATTTATGAGAATTTACCGAATTTTTGAGAAATTATACTAATTGATATTTGATTAATTTAATATTACACAGTTAATCTCAAATTAATTATCATAATCCCTTAATTAATTATTTGGGTTGTTACAATATCTTTACGAAATACTTGTACATTTTGGTAAATCCTTAGATTTTTTAGAAAATAACAGTGTATAGCTATTTTTTTTATACAAATTTATGTGAATAATTTCATGTTAGATATAGAAAAAAGAGAATAGGATTGAGAGGGAAACGAGGAAGAAGGATGAATAATGTATCTTTTTAATATTATGTGGTCATTTATTTTGTTATGGGACTTGTTATTATGTTAATTTTAGGCCATGATTTACCATTATTATTATTATTATTATTATTATTATTATTATTCTGAAAATGAGTTTTGATTCTTTGAATTTTAAAGAAAATAAGGTGATGATTTTTTTTAAAGCCCAAAAAAAGGGGTTTAGGGAGAAAGGCAAAAAAGAAAACGTCAACCTGTAAAAAAAGATATTAATACATCATATAAAAATTTTTTATATAAAATATAAGTATATGAACCGGAGGATTTTCAAAATTCAAATCCAAAATTCAATCTAATCCAATAGGATGAGTCAAATTATCATTCAAGTCTAATCCATTTTTGTTTGGATATCTAAAATTTTTTTTGGATGGATGGGATCAGTTTGATCGGATGACTGGATATTTATCCACCCCTAATTCTATCTACAAAAAAAAGAATAGAGACCAGAGTTTAGAGTCCAATCTAGTAATTTACCTTTGTCTTCAATGACATCATTCTTGGCCAATTGCATTTGAAACTTAGATTTTATCCAAACAGGAAAATCTCTAAATCAATTGAAGTAAAAGCCCTACGCAAAAACTCTTTGATTGAAAAGGAAAAAAAAATCCAATAGAA
>CM046387.1:33853242-33903242 GCA_025413485.1 Ficus microcarpa
TTGCGTTTGGTATAAGGGTTTAGATTGTAGAAGTTTGGATTAAATTAAATTGTGCATTTAATATGCTGTTTGAATTACTATAGTTAAAAAGTGTATAAACTTAAAATGTGTTCGAAAAAAAATCAATATGAAGTTTATTTTGTTTGTCTCAAAATTATATGCAATTTAAAAAAAATTGTTTTATTTGGATTTGTATATGGAAAGTTATGGACTTTTAGGGTCCATTTGGTGAATTAGTTTGAGTTGGAAATTTTAAGTTTTAATAGTAATTTTTGTTAACTTTTCAAAAAAGACAAAAAACTTTTTCAGAAAAAACAAAAACTTTTTCAGAAAAAGACAAAAACTAAAATGAAAATTTTAAATTTGAACTCAAATTCCAAAAAAAAGTTTAAGTTAGAAAATTATGAATGGTAACTATGAATAGTGAAACTAAGGGAAAAAAAATAAAAATTAGATTGTAATTTTAAAGTCAAAACACTAGCACCAAACATGGGCTTTTACAATCTTCAAATTGTCCTTTTGCCTCCAATAGCGTGCCATGTGCAGTCGTTGCTTCTACTTCGTTTGACATTTTAACTCAATTTTAACTAAACTGTACTTTTTTCATTTTAATTTTAAATTTCTTTTTTATAAAAAGTCAACAAAAATTATAACTAGTTTTTGAAAAGTCAATCAATTCCAATTTAAAAACTTCATATTCAACTAACGAACCAAATGCAAGCTTTGGCCTTGTTTGGTTCACAGGTTTAAACTCAAAATTTTCATTTCAATTTTTATCTTTTCCTGAAAATTTTTTTTGTCTTTTCTGAAAAGTCAACAAAATTACTATTGAAACTTAAAATTTCGAACTCAAACTTATTCACCAAACGGACCCTTCATCTCCATTGCTTTTTTTTTTTAATGGAAAAGAAGAAATGTATTTTTAACTTGCATTTGGTTCGTCAGTTGGAGATGAAATTTTTAAGTTGAAATTTATTGACTTTTTAGAAAATGACAAAAACACTGAATAGGGTAGAGAAGCGATGAAGATCGACGACATAGATATGGATTTGTAGCATAGATTTGGGTGACGGAGGTTGGGTAGCAACTGAGGTCGTTCGATTTTGGTAATGGGAGACTCGTGCCGAGGAGCGACAAGGTAGTGTAGGTTACTGTTGACATAGAGGCAGAGGAGCGTGGGGGAGATCGACGTCTGTTGTTATCGGGTTCAACCACTATCACATTTATGTTATCGTTGGCGTCATATGAGCATGCTCAGAGGATAAAGACTTGTTTTGTTTAATTGTTTGTAATCCCATGTGGTTGGATACATAGGATTAAGTTTGTGTATCCAGAGCATCTAAACCTTTTACATCAAATCTATGGTTTGAATATTTGGACAATTCTATCGTAGGGCAAGCTTTTTAACCCCATGGATAGGGTAAAATTTTTCATACATTGGATTTTATCTAACGGTTCAGATGCTATGTCCACATATAATTTTACAGTGCATCCTACCAAATCTAATTTTTTGAAATTAACAAAAAAAAAAAGCAAAAAAAACAAAAGGGACTCCTTGCAACTCCAGTGGCCGGCGATGGAAGCAAGGAGTAATCCGAGGTGGCGGGGGTGGTGGAGAGTCAGCGGCCAGCACACCCGGATCCGACCTAGTGACGCGAACTTCACCAACACCCATGAAACCCACAATCGGAAGTCAGATCTAACGAATCGGAGAACGAATTAGCTCGAATTGGCTAGCCACGACGAGTCCACACTTTTTCAAGGAGTGTTTGGTGAATGAGTTTAGTTTAAGATTTTTAAGTTTCTATAGTAATTTTTCAGAAAATACAAAAAACTTTTTCAGAAAAAGACAAAAACCATGATGAAAAAAGTATAATTTAGTTTAAACTAAACTTGAAACCAAACATGCCCTCAGACGCAGACGACAAGATTGAGGAATGGGTTCGCAGACCTTGAGCTCAAACTCTCGTTCTCCGACGAAGCTCTAGATTTTCGGTGTAGTGGGAGCCATAGGAATGGGCTTGAATGGGTTTTTGTGAGCGATGGTGTCAGCATGGGGGATTGCCCCTCGGCCTCCCTACGCCGTCGTCTCCGTCAGAAAGTCACCCAGTCCCTTTGCTCGCCGGAATTCTCCCCCCTCCCCCGATCTGGCGGTGGTGGCGGGGTGGCCGGTGGTGGAGGCTGCTGGTGAGGGAGGGGCTGCTGAGTCTAGTCATAGTTTTTTTTTTTTTTTTTTTTCCAACTTTTTGAAATGGTTGTAAATTAATAATCAGGTGTGATAGGCTCTATGTTTTATTGGTGTTTGATTTTAATCTCAACCATTTAAAATCAACTATGGTTAAAAGTTTTACCCCTGATGGGTAAAAGGCAAGAGGTTTCGTCCTAGATTCCTCCTGAAAATTTTTACACCATTGATGGGATTAAAAAAAGAGCCCTCACTGTAGAAAAATCATATATTTAAATAAAATTATATATTCTTTTTGTTGGATTTTTATTTTTTTTTAAATCAATAAAAATTATAAATAATTTTTAAAAAATCAATAAATTTTAATTTAAAAATTTTAATTCTAATTGATGATCTAAAGGATGCTTAGATCTATTTATCAAAATTGAAAGCTTCAAGATTCAAGAAAGTTTATTAAAAAAAAAGATTAATTTAATAACTATCCCTTAAATTATGTATATTATTTTATTTTACCGTCTGAACTATTAAAAACTCATTATGTCCCAGTCTCTCCCTCTCTCTGCCTCTCTATCCGTGACCGCACAACACTCCCATCTCTCTCCTCCCTCTCCTCTCACTCTCTTTCTCTTCTTTCTCTCCATCCCACAAGCGGAGGAAATTACAATTAAGAAGCTAACTACAAAGGGTTATGAAGGAGATTTAATAGTATGAAAAACAAAAGAGAAAAAATATTATTTATATGAAAGTTACATGTTTTCTTTTATTAAAAATTCATATTTGTTTTTTATAATAAAGATTTATACTCAAAAATATGTTTGTTTAATTTTTAATTACATGTTACATCAATATTTCATTAAATAAATAAGGCAGAAGTAGATCAAAAGGACATATTGAATGATTTTTAATAATGAAGAGATAAAATTAAATACGGTACATAGTCTAGGTACTCATAAAAATTAATCCCAAAAACAAAAAAGAAAAAAAAAAAAAAAAAACCTTCTTCTTGAACAAGAAAGCAGAAAAAGCCCCAGTCTTTTTAGTTCTTATTCACTCGCCCAAAACCTCAATCCCTCTCACTCGCTCGCTCGCTCGCTCGCTCTCTCTCTCTCTCTCTAAAAGCTTCGATTTCTCTTCATCCCTCCGGTCGCCATGGGAGACAATCAGTATTCGTTTTCTCTCACGACTTTCAAGCAAGAATCTCTCTCTCTCTCTTCTTCGTTTTTTTTTTTTTTTTTTTAAATTTTATAATAATTACTATTAGGTTTTCTTTTCTTCCACCCCTCCCCCATTGACATGACTGTGCTTGCTTCCTGAGCAGTCCTTCGGGAAAGTTGGTCCAGATCGAGCACGCCTTGACGGCTGTTGGCTCCGGGCAAACCTCGCTCGGAATCAAAGGTAACCAAAAAAAAACTTCTACTCAATTGCTTTTCTAGGGTTCGTTGAATCGAGATGATGAAATTTGAGGAGGCGATCCCTAATCGAAATGTGGAAATAGGAGATTTTGGTGTTGGATTTGGCCGGAATTAGTGGAAAGATGGTAAAAAGTTTTTGATTTGATTAATGTTTTTGATTTTCTGGGTAATTGCAGCTGCTAATGGTGTTGTTATTGCGACTGAGAAGAAGCTGCCTTCAATCTTGGTTGATGAGACATCTGTAAGTACCTTTGAAACTTATTTTGAGAATGACCCATTTCCCATTTCACCGTGACCTAACTTAAGTTGTGATATTGCAATGCATTAGGGACGGTAGTAACTGGGTTTTACTAAGATTGAAGCTAAATCCTTGGCACCAAAACATGTTTTTAACAATCTTTTTAATGTTATTGTGTTATCACTTTGAATGGTTGGTATAATGAATGTTGTTGGTTTGGAACTTTTGGACTTGATCATGCGCAATGTCATATTTCTGCCCATTAAGTGGTATGTTTGCTGTATCAATGTGTTTGAGGATTTCCTCTTTATGTTATAGTCTTTTGAGCTTTAGCCTTTCAGTTGCAACTTTGGTGGGTTTTCTTTTATGTTCTCAGATTTTGTTATTATTTCCTTCTTTTCTTGTTCTTTGTTGAGGAGAATCTATGCTCTTTCCTTTTTCTTTTGTCTTTGCGAGTACCTTTGAAAAGGCTTCCTTTTTTTCCTGATAAGAGTGTTTGATGCATACTGGGTTAAGGACAGAATTGCATAAACTAACGTCCTTAATAATTTTTAGCCAACACTAGCTCAAGACAGAACCTTATAGGTAAGGATGATGAGGATTAGAGGACTGATGAATTGTCTCTTAACTCTTTTTATTGATAAAACACAATATAAACTCAAATGCCTAGATATTGAATCTTCAGATATGATAGTAAAACCTACCCCATTTTGAATTATTACATTCAAAATTAAGATTCTTGTAACATTTCTAACAACATTGTTCCTTAGCCTTTCGGTTTCTTGTAAAAAGTTTCAAAAGAATTTTCCTTAATACAACAAAAAAATGATACTAATGTGAAAGCATCTTTTGGATATTTTTATTAGGTATGCACAAATATGCTGGGACTGATTGGTTTATGGTAGCATTGAGACGGTTTGTGTCCAAATATGAGAAAGAGAAGGGATTGGCATCCTTCAGGCCTCTCTTTCTTAGGAAATTAGAATATTTTGTTTCTCCAAATTAATTTGAGCTGGACGATGTTGGGAGTTTGTTGTTCTTGAAATTTGTGGTTCTGTTTGTTTATTTATTTATTTATTATTTTGTTTTTTGAGGAATTCCTATACTGACAATCTTTGTCCTTCTCATGTTGATGATGAATTGTTGCTTCCTATGATGGGGAAGAAAAAAAAAAAGGAAGAAACGATTTGCAATTGTTTGCATCAACCAAGTATTTTCTGTGGCTATTATTGTTGCTTCGTTCTTAATTTCATTTTCTTGATCTCATATTCTAGATTGATTTAATGTGTTTCGTTTGATGATCAAAAAAATTGTAAAATCTAATTATCTCTTACCTGATTTTTTTGTGTCCTCTGCATTATAGTTAACTTTAAAATATCTGCTTCATACATGAAAAGAATCATGAAATATATACTATATTTTTAGAGACACTCCACTTCGTTCATACCTCCAAAAATTTATGAAATATGATTTTTAATTTCACGCAGGTTCAGAAAATACAATGTTTGACACCAAATATTGGAGTTGTTTACAGGTTTGTTTTTGTGGCTTTAAATTTACAAAAACTATGTTTGAAAATATTGTAAGAATTATGGCTTATCACATTGTCTATTAGCTCAACTGAATTTCTTGATTTGAGAAACATTATAAGACAATAGGTTTATGACAAAAAGGTCACACTGGTAGAGTTGTTGCTTTTTGTTTCACTAGACCAAACCGGCTTTCCGTGTACCTAATTGATAGCTTCCGAATCAGAAACTTATTATGTTTGCAAAATATCCACTCTAGCGTAGTGCTGAAACATTGTGCAGATTAGCGACATCATGCACCATCGGCCTATTAATAATATCCTGGGATGTTGATGACTTGTTCAGTTTGTACCAACAGGAGAATAACCTAAATATCTTTTGTGGTTTTTAATTTTCACTTAAAAAGTTAAAATGTACCTGTCTGGCACCCAAATAAGTTGGTTATATTTGGTACTTTTGCTGGGTGTGCAAACTGTCAGATGTATATTCAGTTGTCGTTGTCAATTAGGAAGAGCAGAGGGTACTGTGTGCCATGAATTACATGTGGAGATAATACACATTTGGTTTCCACCAATGCCAGCATGCAAACATCTTTACTTGACTCCATTTGGTGGGAGTTTGTGGCCTTTTATATATATATATATATATATATATATATTATTTATTTCTTCTTCATATTTTCATTCTTTCTATTTTCCCACTTTTTATTTCATGCTTTTCTCTACCACAGTGGTATGGGTCCTGATTTTAGAGTCCTGGTCCGGAAAAGTAGGAAGCAGGCAGAACAATATCATAGATTATACAAGGTACTTTTTTTTTTTTTTTTTTGGGTTTCTCATTACAGCATTTTTTTTTTTTGTTGTCCAGCATGGGGTGCGGCTAATATTTTTTATTCCTGTTGCAAGTTCGTATTAAGAAGTTCTTATTCAAATATCTTGTTTGAAGGAACCAATCCCTGTTACTCAACTTGTTAGGGAAACAGCAGCTGTGATGCAGGAGTTCACTCAATCTGGGTAATGAAAGACTACTGCTATTTTATTAGTCATCATCATCATCATCATTTTCTTTTTCTTCTTCTTCTTCTTCTTGCTGAATTATGGTGAAAGAGACAAGTCAACTGATTGCTGTAACTAGCCTGAATCTGATGTATGTGGCAATTTTGATATTTCTAGAAATGAATTGAGAAATTTTAGAAGTTCGTGGTCATATTCATTAGGTTACTTTCTGTTTTCTGAAACCAATTTTGTGTAAATGATCCCTCTGAACTCCACGTTTATCCATTGCTGAGTTCTGATGGATCTTTCTTTCCGTTTGGATAGTGGTGTCAGGCCTTTTGGAGTTTCTTTACTTGTTGCTGGGTTTGATGACAACGGTCCTCAACTGTACCAGGTAACTTTCATTCCTCGAGGCAATGAATGTTATCTCAATTGATTGCTGTTTCTTGCATCAAGGAATTACTGCCTACACTCAGATGAAAAAGTCTTTAGGGTTAGTCAAGTCGCTTTGTAATTCGAATCACATTCATTTTTTTGTTTGTCTGGATTAGTTCCAAAAAAAGCTTCTTTTTCTTGTCCTTGTTAGGTTTGATTTTTTACCGTATATGTATTATTATTTTTATTATTATTACTATTATTATTTTGTATCAGCTTTACTTGGATCTGACTATTCAGAGATATGTGCATCTTCCTCAAGTCCTGGCAGTGAAATTTACTTTATCAGCTTGAATGGAACTCAGCATTTCTTAGTTTCTCAGTGATATTAACAGACACTCTAACCATTTTAATGTTTACTTTTGTTTTCTCTAGGTTGATCCGTCAGGTTCATATTTCTCATGGAAGGCCTCTGCAATGGGAAAGAATGTTTCAAATGCAAAAACATTCCTTGAGAAGAGGTATTTGAGACAGAATATGGTCAAAAACTGTCATATACTAACTAAATTGTTTTTTGTTGCTAAAACGGAAAAGATAGTTTGAACATAAGGCCGTAGATTGACTACTATATTACGCCATTTATGATTTATGAAGTCATAGCATGCCCCTGTTGCAAAAACATCAAAAGATTTCATAGGATATGACTACAGGACAAAGCGACTTCATAAACTTTTTGGAAATAGACAAACATGACATTTGGACACATGTCTACACTCAGCCTTACTCATTTACCATAACTCTCTCTCTCTCTCTCTCCCTTTTCTTTTCATTTCTTCACGATGTTCTCCTTTTCTCTTAGGTATACTGATGATATGGAGCTCGATGATGCGGTGCACACGGCTATTTTGACTCTGAAGGAAGGGTATGTAACTGTTAAACCTACAAAGTCGAAACTGCTAATGAACTTAAAAACGATCATCCTTCTTGATCTTGATGTCTATGGCATGGATGCTAACATGTTGGTTATTACTACCATCTATCAAGCTATGCGGTTAACTTAATCTTAATTGACTACTACACACGATTTTGTTCATCAATGCTATGCCCTGGATTTTTTTAAAGGAGCTGCTGGCAAAATGGATGCCTGGCAACACTGGCCCACCTTGATATATTGTTAGACTAGGTTTAGTTTTCCTTTGAAATTTATTGAACCATGGCTTGTGCATGAGAGTTTGGAGAATTCTCATTCACGTATATGTGTAGTTTGAATAATGAAATGGCTGTTTTAAGTGAAAAGAAGACAGTAATGTTTGGATCACGTGTCCGTTTTTGAAAAGAAAATTTTCATATTTTAAATGAAAAAGTCTTTTCATTTTGAGAATAAGGTGTTTAGATGTGTAAAAAATTTTCTTTCTTGCAAACAAAAAGTCATTTGGAATGAGAAGAAATGGTGTTGGGAGTATTGCATTGTGAGAAGATTTCAAAAGATTCTTTTCTTTCTCCAAAATGGTACTGTACAAAGTATGTTTGAAAATGAGATGACTTTTCTTTTTCAAAATAAGAATAAAGATGGAAAAAGTTAGGAAAACCACTTTTTTGTTAAAGTTTTCCAATTTTGGAATTGGACACTCCATCCAAACAGAGGGTAATTTTTCTAGAATTACTACAATCTACTTAATTAGTGCGCTTCCCCATGAAATATGAACTCATACAAGTGGTGCTTTTGAAATTTATTAATCTGGACTTTTGCGTTCATCAAATTAGACTCGAGGATTATTTTTTTAACAAATGTTGCATCCGTCCACTTTGCCTAATGTTAGTTGCTTGGTCTACATTTGCAGATTTGAAGGGCAGATCTCAGGCAAAAACATCGAGATTGGGATAATTGGCACGGACAGAAAATTCAGGCAAGATTTATCTTTTCTTCCTAATTAAGTCAGCGGTTACATCTGCAGATGTTTGGTTAGATTGTTTATTAGTTTTGTCTCGTCCGGCAATAATCTAAAATCTTACTAGAAAATGTTGTAAATATGGCTTCACGAATTCTATTATAAATTTCTTATTCCTAGACAGTATACTAATCATGTTCTTTTTACGCTCCACTCGTCTTGCAGGGTGCTTACTCCAGCCGAAATCGATGACTACTTGGCCGAAGTCGAGTAAGATTGAGCTGCGACATTTGTTACGTTTGCTGGCCGTTGCAATTCCTCTTTCTTTTGGTGTTCGGGTGCACTACTTATAGAAAGAATTGAACTTCGATTACTGTGATTCATAGAGTGAGAAAGAGAGTTTTTAAGTTAAATTTGTTATCTGGTACAAGAACTGTACTTTTCTAAAATTGTTTTTAATTTGAGTTTTACTTTTGCTTAGGCTCTCAGGTTGCAATATTGTTTAGCTGGAATTGTTACAACCATTTTTAACCCTCCCAAGACAAGTAAAGGACGTTCTCTATTTCTGGTTATTGGTTGTTCTTTTTTTTTTTATTGTCCGTCAACGACGGAATGAAATTCTTGTGAATTCCAAATTCAACAGGCAATTAGAGGGAGCATTGGTGTTAAAATTATTGAAAAAATTCATCATTTGGAGATAATATGGAAGTTATTGTGATAATGTTAGAAACACACTCAAGATTGATTCAAAATGTTGCAAAAGCGTCTAGGAAGGAGCTAATAAATCTACGATGTGTCAATTAAATTTATCACATGGGAAAAATATGACAATTAAAACATCACATCAAAAATAATAAATAAATAAATAAATAAACATATAGCGTTTCTTGGTGCTGAATGAGAAAAGTGGTGTCGAGACAACTAGAAGGGTTTCATTTGAAAGAGGTGTCTAGACAACTAAAAGGGTCTCAACTACAAAAACATGAACAATTACCACTAGTGTGGTAATAGAGCAGTCGAGAGATTTCCAATGAAGACTCCTTATGCTCCTAATTCAAGTTCAATTTTTACCGGTCTTATTGAGTACTCGCCATGGTTGAGAGTGCGCGAGTCAATTCTTGCTCGTCTCATCGACTTCTTGTCTTTCATAATTTGGAGTGTGTTCTAGACTTTGAATTGTGACATTTAATTCATTAACACTCCACATATAGTATCAATATATCTTATTGTGACGCTATTCGGATACAAAGACATCACTGATCCTTTTTTTTTCTTTTTTTCAATTCATAAAAATAAGAAATTTAAAGAAAACATAACGTAAGTTGCTGTTGCAGCGTACAAAAAGACAAGAACACATGTCTCTGTCTTTTTTTTTTTTTAAAGGTGGTGTGGCGCGGTGGGCGGGGGGTGGGTGGGTGTGTGAAATGGACCGTAGTCCTATGGAATTACATGAAACCGCCATAGGACCACGTGACGTCTATATTTTACTATAGAAATGGCAAAGCAAATGTGTAATTTATTTTATTTTTGCAAAACAATGGTGTATCCAACTACTAGTGTGGGTATACATCCGTAGGGTGGAGCCGGAAATATATTTCAGTGGGGGTATATATCAAAATTTTTTTCATGATAAAATAAATTTTAGGAAAGATTATGTATGAATATTTAATTTTAGTGAGTTTATATGAGAATTTTTAATTTTAATGAGGTAAAATAGTAAAATTATAAACATTTAATTAATTTTAGTTGGGTTTATGTGATCATCATTTTGTTCTTAATTGGAATAAAATGGGGTCTATATGAAAATTTTTTATTTTTAATGGATATGAATTGTAAAAATTACAAAATTTTTAAGATAAATTTAAAAGAACAAAAAATTTTAATGGGCAGTAGCCCTCAGGCCCAATCTAACTCCGCCACTGTATATAAATGTAAAGGTATATTTGTTTGCTGGGAATCCGACTCCTACTAGTATCATTCAGTTGACAAATTGACTCATTTGACAAATCCGCCCCTCACCAATTTCTGTTGTATGTGTTTGTTGACAAATTGACCCACCACCTTGAGTTTGGGTCGCTCTCTTCTTTCTTGCTTTATTTATTATTATCATTTTTCCTTTTGCAACAAACAACCCTTTTATTTTCCTAGGTTAGTTTGATATTTGAATTGAGTTTGAAATGAGATGAAATTTTTAAGTTTGAGTTGAGTTGACATTTTAAAAAGTAGTTATAAAATTTGTTGATTGTTCAGAAAAAGATAAAAATTAATATGAAAAATTTAAGTTGAATTTGAGTTAAACTCATTCATCAAACATAGACCTAGATTTTGAATGTTATTTTCTTCTCATCCTTAAATTCCCCGAGGCATAATAATAATATTACACTTTTGGTGACGAGGAAAAGGGAAAGAATAAATAATAAAATACAAGGAATAAATAACTATTTCTATATGGAACGGTTGCGGTAGAGTCTCGTTAAGAGACACCGCAAGAGTTTATTTTTAGACCCATACGATCAAAATCGAATGGTAATTAAGTGACCGGTTTCACAAAATGGTATATGTAGATTTCCGTATAGGATTCTTTTTTTATTTTTTTATTTTTTCATCCAAAGATGTTGTTTATTTATGATTAAAAAAAAAAAAAAAAAAAAAACTTGTTTTTTTTTTTATCGTCTCCACCTTCTCCAAAGATGTTGCCCAGCTAACCGCTTCGGCGCTGACGACAATCGATCATGCAACATTCCCATGCTAACACAGTCTCTTTTGAGCCATCGTCATAGACGATTTGAAGACTTATTGATTCTAACAATTGATTGCAGAGTTGATCATTTGGACCTTTCAATTCATAGATGTGGATCTCGAACCTATGAATGGGGATATTCCCGAAACTCACAAAGAAAAAAGGAAGTGAGTTAGACAAAAAGAGAAGAAACTTGGACAAAAAGAGAAGAAATTTGGACAAAAAGAAAGGAAGTAACTTAGACAAATCTTTTTTGTCGATAACCTTAGACCAATCAATCGAATATTGATTAATACGTAATCCTCAGACCATCGGCAACGCAAATATAACCCCCACATAACCCTTTTTCTCCAACTCCGTCGAAGGTTCGCATTTCCGATCTCTTTCTCAATTTGATTTGTGTCGTTAATGCAAATCAGGTGTTGGGCTTGTGATAAAGTGTGAGAAATTTTTTGTAGAATCGTGTTTGTACATCGAGTTCAACCTTGATATACTATGAAATCCAGTGTTTGGTTTGGGAGAAAGTGTGGGAAACATTTGTGAATTTCAAGATCATGTTTGTGCATGAGTTTAACCTTGATGATCCTAAAATTGATGAATGGTGAATATAGGACCCATTATTCTAGCAAAAAAAAAAAAAAAAAAAATCCTATACCTATGTAACTCCGAAAACCACAATGCCAACAAAACCATACCCATTTTCCATATTGGAGCAAGAAATAAAAAATTTCAAAATATCAAAGCTTTCTCTGAAAGTTGAGGCATGAAAATTGATCCAGAACTAAAAACAGAAGTACAAATTAATTTACATTAAATTAAGGAGTTTCATATGGGTTTTTGAAGGAATGTACCCATTTGAAAGAATGGTCCGTAGAAGTAAGAGAATGTAGGAAAATTAGGCTTATAGTTTGATCGGTTTCTTTTTTCTGAATGAAGTTTTTCCTGTTCTGAGAGTTAAAGATGCTTAATTATTTCATTTCATAAAATTTATTTCACAAAAGTTTCTGTCTATAACCGTTGAAGCACAAAGAATCAATTCCAGATGTGTGAGATTTTATCCTCTTTAAGAGTAAAAAGATTTGGCTGTAAAAAAACAAAACTGGCCTTAAATCTATAAAATTTTAATTTGTTGGGATATGGTTTGGTGAAACCCAACCTATTGTCAATTTATTGTTAGCCAAAAGATCATCACGAAAATGCCATTCTAATAATCGGATGGGATACCACTGGTAGTTACTTTCAAAGAGACTCTACCACAAACTCTTTATATTTTTTATTTTTTATTTTCTTTTATATACCTTTATCAATGGTTGAAATATAATTATGTATGGTATTTATGATACACCTTAACTCAGAGGATTATAATCTAAGAAATTAATAAAAAATTCAAAGCAAAGAAAAAAAAAAAAAAAACCCAATCCTTATATTACACGCTGGCAACCCAGTCCCCCACCCCAAACGCCGATGAAGTCACCCCAAACGCCGATGAAGTCCTGTCCCGGCCTGCCGACGCTGACAAAGCCTCGCCGCCCTCTCCCCCCCCCCCCCCCACCAGACCCCGATGACAACCCCCCACCCCGGCGGCCGACAAGCCCTCCCTGCCTGACCTCGATGGCCTCCACCACCCACATTGAACCCTTGGGAGGACCAGCTTTCTTTTTCTTCTTTTTTTTTTTTGTTTTTAATTTCTTAATCCATATTACTATTAGGTAAAGTTCATAATAATTATCATACACTAACTAAATCTCAATCGTTAGATTATATTTAAATAGTTTAAAAAATAAATTCTATTAATAAATTATATATAAAGAGTTCTATCACATATTTTTCTTTATTTTCTTTCTTATAGTGGTTAAAAAACTGTAGTGCAATACAATCACCACCGAACGGAAAATGAGAAAAATAATTAGAGACAGAGAGGGAGAGAGAGGGAGGAAAATAAAAAATTAAAAAAACACCCACCAACCCTCCAATATATAAGCCTAGGTGGAAAGAGAAAGTTGTGTGCTTTGGAAAGAGAAAAGGCAGGTTAGAAAGAGAGAGAGAGAGAGAGAGCTCAGTGGTAACAAAGAAGGAAAGAAAGGAAGAAAAAGAAGCAATCTTTTTGGCACCAAGAATGGCGTCGAGATTGTTGTGGGCTTCAAGAGCTGCTTCACACCTCAGAATCTCTGTCTTCACCAGACCCTTTTCTTCTGGTATGCATATATACGTATATACATATATGTGTCATATATTGATCATGAAGATTAAGATCTGATCGTTAAGAAGATGATTTGCTTACGACATAGCTTTGCTCTATCAATGATGTTGTGGAGTGGATCTGTTTTACTTTTCTTTTTTCTTTTTTTCTTTTTCTTTTTTTCCTCTTGAAATAAAAGATCTAATTTTTGTTAATGGAATTCGATTCGTTTCATTACTTTTCTTTTTGTTCCTTCAAATGGGTTGATACGAGCGGAGCTTATTCTTGTTCATTTTTCCTTGACATAAACTGGTTCTTGCATCGTTTGTCTTTTGTTCATCGTTCTCTTATTATTTCTATAATTCAAATTGGTTTTTTTTTTTTTTTAATTTCTTTAAATTTTTTCAAGTACATATTGCATTCATTTGATTGCCATTTACAATGCCAGAAATCTCTCTCTTTATGTAAATATCTTGAAAGGGAAATGCTTTTTAATTCTTTCCTTGATATTTTACTTGGGTAAAACAAATATCATCTTTTCCTCATTGAGATTTTACCATTTTTATTGTACGGAGATATCTGTAAAGATATAGGATTAGTTTCAGAGTTGTTTTTGTTTGTCATTTCTAGAGATGAAGAGAAAGTTAAAGAAAGGATCAGAAAATATTGGATAGTATGATGGAGGAATATTGATGTTGTAGAAGTTTAGCAATTTTTGTTCTTGTGATGGACATAGAATTGTTTATAGTGTCTAGGGAATTCTGTTAATAATTCTGTTTCTTTTGTTTTGATTTCTCTATTAATGATGCTGCAGTCGTGAAGGATTTAAAGTATGCTGACTCCCACGAATGGCTGAAAGTGGAAGGAAATTCAGCCACTGTTGGCGTAACTGATCATGCTCAAGATCACTTAGGTGATGTTGTGTATGTTGAATTGCCAGAAGTGGGGAAATCTGTAGCCAAGGGCGACAGTTTTGGTGCCGTGGAAAGTGTCAAGGCGACAAGTGATGTTTACTCTCCCGTGTCAGGAACGGTGGTTGAAGTCAATGAGGAGCTTAACAGCTCACCTGGCCTGGTGAGCACACTCTTTACATTTTGTTGATTGTGAGAATTGCATGACGAAGTGATTGCATAAATTTATATTCTGTACCCCTTGACTAGTTTTTTTTCTTTTTACTTTCATTAAATACATTTATTGTCATTATTTCAGAAAGGAGCAAGGTAGGTTGTCGTAGTTTAAATTATCATTAGTTTGAGAAAGAAAAAAAAGTGAGAATTGTTTTTTGGTAAAGAGTTTACAAAATTACTTTTTCTTTTGATATGGAGTGGTACCTTATGTAGCATGGATCCTTTGTTAAGGTAAAAACTAGGCTAAAGTTCTGCAAATTTTGATGTCCATTCTAAAGGTTTCCGATTAAAAAATATTTTGAAATTTTAATTTGAAAATGAAAATCTTATTGAGCTCTTTGTACTCTCCATCATTGTTGTGTCCTTGATTGTGAGTAATCTTCAAGCAGTTATACTCTCCCTCCCCGTTATGGCAAAATTGTCCTGGTTATGATTGATAAAGTTATTAAGTCAAGTAGCTGATTATTACCTCTATTGCATACTGCATCTGAAATTTTTTTTCAGAATGTTATGGTTTCATAAAAATGCAGGAATTTGATTTAGCATGACAAGTAGGTATCTGTTTTATCATCGAGAAGTCATACAAGATTTACTGATTACCCTTAATCTCTTTTGAAGTATTTAACACAATATAAATATCCTTTTCGTTTTCCAACATCTTTAGGGTGCAGGTGTGTCTTTAGACATTTGGACACAACAGTTATAGACTTGTAATGGGTGGTTAATATTTATGACAAATGTATTGGATTTCAAACTTTCAAATTAAGTATTTTGAATTTTAAACTAACATTAATATGAATATTGAAGTATGGGAGAATATAAGAATTAGAGACTGGATGCTGTTTCTTATTTGTCTTTATTGAGTTGCTAGTTTAGGCCACTTGTGGGACGGCGGTGTTCCGGCCTGATTTATTCACCTTTTCTGTTCTTTTCCGAAAGCTTTGAAGCCAATACAATACGTTTGCATTATTTGATCTCAGGGGTAGTTTGTTGTTCCCGTTTCCCAACTTCTTGAAAGTGTTGCACTTAGTTCTAAACTAGTATGTGCCACGTGGGTCCCTGAAGTAAAGAAAGCATCCGTGGATTGTTTTCGTTACTTTGGGGATCCATGAGCACTAACTTGGATAGAAAAGCAACAATATATGACGGTCAAATTTCAGACTTGGAAGAAAGGACACCGCATGCACTGTTTTTGTTACTTCGGGGGTCCATGTGACACATTTTAACGGTTGGAGACCTAAGTGCAATGCTTTTAAAAGGTTCGGGACTAGAGCTATAATTTACGCTAATCTCAGCAAATAAAAGCATCATAGACAGTGGAAGTTGAGTAGTGTTATCATCGAGGTGACTGCTTTGTGGCTCTCTTCTGCTATGTTGTTCGATAATGAAATGAAATATTCCATGTTGCTAACTTCACACTCCAACTTGAATAGTAAAGACTAAACACGATCCCTTCTTGTGGTGATTATCCGAAGCAAAAGAGTTTAGCAAACAGAAAACAAGAAAGTCTTTTTGTTCCTAATTTCCCCAAGGCTTAAAGTAGTTGCTTGTTTGTTCAACCTCAGCAAGTTCTAGCTGGTTTCTTTCAGTTCATGATTTTTCACATTTTGATGCACGGTGGAACGTAATTATGCTTAAGCCACTATGGTTTTTTTGTTATGTTTTGGTTTCGGATCCAGGTCAACTCAAGCCCGTATGAGAGTGGATGGATAATGAAGGTTGAGGTGAGCGATGCAGGTGAGGTGAACAGCTTGATGGATGCCAATCAATACTCCAAGTTTTGCGAAGAAGAAGATGCAAAGCATTGATTGATGCCTTGCTATCCGCGATCCTGGGACTCTTTCCAATGGCTTGGTTTGTCAATACCATGGATCATGCTGAACACAACGGAAGCCAAAAAGCACTTTTCTTGTTTCTTTTCTAGTTTTTATCTGTGTTTTAGTTGCTTCCGAGTGAGCCATAGAAGTAAGCAGAATCCAGATCAAGTTTGATCCTTTCCTTCTAATTTTAGCCCTTCTTTTAATAATTGATAATTGAATAATTGCTGCTGCTTTTTGAGAATTCTTCAATGGTTTTACATTTTTGCAATTGCTCACGAGTCTTTAGAGCTATGGAAGTTAATAGTTTGCGAAGGTATAGAATTTATAGGTTTTTTTTTTTTTTTTTTTTTGGGAACAAAACAATAAAGGAGGAGAAAATAACCGAGTGTTGAGTGGTGTAGCGGTCGGATGTCTTTCCTTTTTTTCTCTTCAAGTGTGTCTATGGTTTGATACTCTTAGAGCCCCATCATCAATGGGCGGTGCGACATTCGGTATTCGGTATCGGATTCTTTCAAGTCTATTGACTGATTATGATCCTTTTATTCAATAGGCAAGATAAGTGTCGAGTTACTTAATAGAGTTGGCGTGTCTATGGTTTGAAATCTAGTCTCTGTCCTCTAAACGAGTACATATTACATGCACAATGGTATTTTTATGTTAATTTTACCAATAATTAATTTGACACTCATTTTACAATATTGTGTTAAGAAGATGAAACAGATATTTTGAAAATTATAAATTCAAGAAGCAACTTTTCAATTCGCAAGAAAATCAGATGACAAAAATGTCAAATATTCAAACAATAACTAGCAAAGCTGATACACTTGTAGAATAAGAAAATGATTATATAAAACGATTTACCTAAAATAGAATCCTTTAATTTTTTTTTTTATTCTCAAGGTATTATAAGAGCATAAAAAAAAAAAAAAACTTCTTAAATTAATTTTTTCATTACCTTTTTATCCTTTTTTTTCTCCTTATTTTAATATCAGAGAAATTGTTTATTATTATTCATTTAGCAATAGCTTCTTTATTTATCTTTATTTTGAGAGAGGATATATAAGTAATTTCGTCGCCTATAATTTATACATATTCGCACGAAGAAAAACGTTCCCTCCCTTTCCAAAATTTTCCCTCGTGTTCCTTCCCCGGGAAGCTTTCCAACTCGACATATACATATAACTTCCCCCCATAAATGTAGAGAGAGAAACAGAAACAGAGAGAGAGAGAGAGAGAGAGAAGATGCCAATCGAAATGCCGAAAGGGCTTCCATTCTCGGTGGACACATGGAGTCCGTCATCGAAGACGAAGAAGCGCCACCATTTCTTGACCCACGCCCACCGTGATCACTCCTCCGGCATCGCCTCCCACTTCTCCTTCCCCATTTACTCCACCGCCCTCACCATTTCCCTCCTCCTCCAACAATTCCCCCAGGTAATTCTCCATCCATCGAGTTTTTTGTTCCGATTTTTCTTTTTATGGTTCGTTTGTTGCTAATTTGCTCTGTCTATGTATGTGTATATACTATTCAGCTTGATGAGTCCTTGTTCGTGAGAATTGAGGTTGGAGAGTTGGTGATTGTTGGCGACCCTGATGGATCCTTCAAGGTTACGGCTTTCGACGCGAATCATTGCCCTGGTATTTGGTTTTTTCTATTTGAATTTTCTCTTTGAAGATTCAAATTTCAGTTTGTTTGAAACAATGAATTTTTGTTTGTATAAACATCTTCTTTTCTATGCCCATTTAATTCGTTGTGATTTGGTTTTTATGTAACCATTAATCGTGTGTTTTCATTCGTAAAAAGGAGAAAGAGAAAAAAAAAAAAAAAAAAAAAACTTGAAATTTTTAACTTGTTTAGCTTTAAATTAACAAAAACTCTCTTGTGTGGCATGGATTTATGTGAACTTCAGGAGCTGTAATGTTCTTGTTTGAAGGAGGCTTTGGTAACATTCTGCATACCGGAGATTGCAGACTCACACCGGAGTGTTTGCAAAATCTGCCGGAGAAGTATCTGGGCAAGAAAGGAGGAAAACCCGGGTGTCCTCTTGATTATGTTTTTCTAGATTGCACGTTTGGGAAATTCTCTAGAATGATGCCCAGTAAGCACGCGGCTATTCGACAGGTACTCTTTGGTTTTGGTTCCGCTATGTTGTGTCGATCTATTCCTTCGGATTTTTGTGATATGATTTTGGTTGCCTTGGATTTTATTGAATCGGTTGTTTTCATATACAAATATTTGATCATGAATATGGATAAGTTCCTGGACCATAAGCACATAGCCATCAAATCTTCAATTGACATGCTTTTAATTTTTTCTTTGATCGGTTTGACGAATGGAATGTTTATATTAAGGTAGAAAAGCTAGCTCCTCCTTACGCTATTTTGTTGATGTTCTTAATCATTTCAATTAAAATTTAATAAAACTTCTGAAGGTCGCATTCACTACGTATGATGCGATCACATATATTTTCTCCGTATGTCCTTATAGTCCCTATTCTTAATCTTAAACTTTAGTATTTTGGAGCGTGACATTGTTTCCAATAGATTTTGGCACTGAATTTGATACCTTTTGCATGATATTGATCTGCGCAAACAGAACCGTGAATGCGCATTTACAGAAGAATCATTCTTTTCCCAGATTTATTTCAATTTAGCTAATTTAATTAATCCTTTTTTTCTGTTTTTAATCGCTCCTGGTTTTGTTAGTCTGCAAAAAATTGCAGATAATTACGTTCATTTTGTAGCCATGAATAATCTGGGAACTTCCATCTTGATTCAGGTTATCAATTGCATATGGAAGCATCCCGATGCTGCCGTGGTTTATTTAACTTGTGATCTGCTTGGACAGGAAGACATATTGGCTGCTGTGTCCAGGACATTTGGATCCAAGATATATGTCGACAAAGATGCTAATCCCGAGTGTTTCAATGCATTGACACTTTTAGTTCCTGAAATTCTCTGCCAAGATCCGTCTTCCCGCTTCCATCTGTTTGCTGGGTTTCCTAAACTGTATGAAAGAGCAAACGCAATGCTTGTTGAGGCCCAAGCGAACTCGAAGCCAGAACCCCTCATAATCCGCCCTTCTGCTCAGTGGCATGCATGTGAGGGTGAAGGTTCGGAGAATGACAGGCGGATAAAACCGAGAATGAACGAGGCAATAAGGGACCAATTTGGTGTTTGGCACGTCTGTTACTCTATGCACTCTTCCAGAGAAGAATTGGAATGGGCATTGCAACTTCTTGCTCCTAAATGGGTTATTTCAACAACCCCAAGTTGCATGGCTATGGAGCTTGATTACGTAAAGAAGCACTGTTTTACCGCTCGACTGTCTCCCAATGATCCTCTTTGGAAGCTTCTCGACATTACTGTAGATGCTTCTTCAGTTGAAGAGGTACCGGAGAAAAGTGTGAACTGTTCTGTAGTGCTTGAAGAACTGTCTCAAAGATGTAATGATTCTCAATTTCAGCCAAAAAAGATTGTAAATTCTCAAAAAGCACACATCAATCTGTCTCCTCCAAGGAAAAGACCGCCTGTCACGTTATTCGGAAGAGCCAGACTTGGTATCCTAGAATGTCCACAGCGGGAACAAACGAAAATAACAAATAAAGATAAAGGTGAACCTTCTCAAGCATTGACATAAATTAAAACGGGCATCCTCACATCTAGACGAAGAAACTTCAGATGTGAACAGACCAGCAGTAGAAAAGTGAGCGAACTAAGAAATGAGAAACCCAAAGAGAACCAATCAGAAGTTCTAAAGGGTAGTAGTCAATCTTCATTGGGTCTTCAAAGATTTTCAGTGAACACTTGAGAAAACTATACTGGTCGATTAACGTTCCTATTCCGCAACCTCTTCCCTCGTTGGTGGATCTGTTGAAATCCACCAAACGTGTCAAGATGAAACGAAGTTTTAGTTTTACATTCGCTTCATTTAATTGATATTGAATCATTGATTTGCTCATTTCTATATGAGTCGGCTTCGATCAACAAGAACCCGGCAAAATTAACCGTTGTATATTTAATTTCCTCAAAGATTCACACTGTAACACATATCTTTGGTGTGATTTGTATCCTATCGCAGGCCTCAAAATATTCGAGTCCTGCTTTATACTTGTAAAAATCGATTTGTATTATTGTGAGTTTTTTTCAGATCACTTTATACTGGTTGTAAAATTCCTCTTAAGTTCTAACTAAGTTCAACATGAGATCTTCGTTTTTTTGATATTCTGTCATAAAGAAAAAACAGTGACGCGACATGCATTTTTATTTAAGGGATGAGTATATGTGAACACTAATTGGATGGATTTTTCATCCCCAAATATTTAATGACTCCTCGTGTCTATGTCCATGTCGCCCACTACATGACATTACTCGTTTAATCTTTATTCGGAATTGTTTACAAGAATGTTTCAATGTACAAGCTCTTGCAACACTTATAAAAGAAACCCCTTGAATCTTCTATTATTAATTAGATATGCTCTTTATAGACAAACCTAGGATCCTACGAAAATAAAAATACTTTGGGGTGCAGTAAACATCACTATTAACCAAGAGTGAATCCTAGTTGGATCCGATGTTTTGAAATCCACTCTCTATTAATCCATGATGTTCAACACCACTGATGTCTTTTAACATTGTTTTAGGAAAATTGATATTGTTCTAAAACAATGTTAAAGAACATCAGTGATATTGAGCAGCACTCACAACAAAAGATAAGTCTTAAATTATAGGATCCATAAATAGGACCTACCGCTTGTTTGCATGATGTTTAGCACCATTGTGGGCCCAAGCATTTTTCATTGTTTTAACATACTTGCCTTTTATACTAGTTTTCCAAACGGGACTGAACATATTAGAGAAAGGAGTAAATGAAATGCGCCAATCCAATTTTAAGTGAAATTTATGCGACTAGTTTGTGGTATATAAACATGATTTAGTTATATTAAAAGGAAAAAAGAAAATAACAAAAAAGAGTAATTTCAGGTAAAGTATTGGCACTATCAAGTATCCCAACAAAAGAGGAAATGAGCAAGTCTCCTTTCTAATTTTCCTAGTGACTTCTCAGTGTGTTACTTTACTTTCGTAAAAATGTGTATAATCCAACAAGTGTCTTTTGTAAAAATGTGTATAATCCAACAAGTGTTGGATGGCTCAAGTTGGTGTTCCAACACGCAATGTGTTTTCTGCAGTAACTCAAAGCACGATATTTCATGGGTCAAAGGCGAAATCTGTTGATAAACCATCATTGATTTTCCAGTAAGAATCTAGTTTTCTAATAGTCAATCTACAGAACCCCAGAAAAGTGAGTACATAACATGATAGTAAGTGATGCTCCAAAGCTATCAGTAGCATTGACTTAACGAACCGTCTACAGCTAATCTGGGTGGTGGGTGCATTATGGTAAGCTAGCGCATGCTTACCCCCTCAACCATGTGTTTCTGTAGGATGAGTTATCACGCAATGAAGCATCGTGAGCCTTGTACTCCATAACATAGTTGTGTGGAAGTTTAAGGTGACGCTTGATTGAATCTCTTAAAGCCATCACAGCCTGCAACAAGCAATGCAAGTTAAGACCATAATGTAGTTGATGAGATGGAAAGTGTAGAAAGAGAGGTATTAATTACCAACCTGGTGGTCCGATGCATTTCTATTCCAGACACTTAATATATCCTCGTTGAAACGAATGCTCAGCACCGCCCCACATATGTTATCTCCATAGTCAAGTTGGTCACCCACCAATGCGAGAACCTGCATACACATGCAAGGTAAGTGATGACAAATTTAGATAACGTAGCCAAATATATAAATAGAAAAATTCATCGTGTGTCATATCTTGTGTGTAAATTCATATGTACAAGCATGCAACAACTTAGCACAGAAGTTTTTAGAAGCAAGGTTGGCAAGGCCAACAAAAAGACAAGCAATTTAGAAACAAGCATCTCCATGCTTTTAGATAACCAGCAAACAAGAAAGCATAAGAAACCGATGTAGGTAAATACACTGGGATGTTCAACAGCTGTTAGTGTTGGAAAGGAGGGATTAACTTGGAAACAGTAAATAAAAAACCATAATGTGGCACAAATTTAGGCTACTACTTGACCAGATGTTAAAAAGGATTTGAAATCATTTCACTTCCACAATTTTCAAAATAACTACTTAACAGTTAACACTATTCCTATACATATCAAGCCAGTCAGTTCCACCAACAAATATTTTCACTACTGGATTTCTGTATAAAACCATGAGATGAGTCAAAAACCAAATGTCCCTAAAAATTGCTTGACTAATACGTATTGAGTAGGAATCATTTCACACAAAGAACATTGTGAAGAAGTGTGCCAGCTTCTAACAGAATATAATAGTTTACTACTCAGTTCGACAAGTTCAGTTTTTGCCCTCACCAGATCCTCCCAGAAACGGCCTGACACAATCTTTTTGAACCGTATTATCCACTTACCACCATTACAGTTAGCAGAGTCCTGACCAGTTAAAAAAAGAATAGTAAAAATAGGGAACGGTTGAGTGATTGTTAGAAATGGGAAATTTACTTGGGTCGCATGGTCAATGAGGTTTTAGATGTTTACCTCCCATAAAGGGCGGATTCCCTCCTTGAAAAGATGTAGGTCTGTTGGGCTTGGCAAAGAAGATGGACGGGCCAAATGGCAATAAGAGACCCAAAAGCCTTCAACCTAGTTACGCACGTTTTCAACAGAGATAAGTATATTGAAGCAAATAACAGAATTTGGCTCAGTGCACTTTTTAGGCTTCTCGTAAATAATCTTACCGTGCTGAAATCCACAATTTTCTTTATATTGTCCTCATATGATGCTTGGTTCCGAACTCCCGGTGTCCGGCGAGTGTACCAAAATACAAACTTGTGCTACTCATAGGAATATCATAAAAGTAAGTGCTAGCACATTACAAAATCACAAAAATCTAAATATAAAGGATCATGAATCAGGCAATGTCGTACTTTCCTCTAACAAAAAAAAAAAAAAAGAAGAGAGAGACTAAACCATTCAAGTACAAATACATATGCCAACATTAGAAGTTTTATCATCCATTAACACCTTACAACATGACGAATCACCGATTGTAATGCAGGCAAGGACACATAATGCCTTAAAACAAATATCTATCAACATTCTAAACCGTGCTTCGATTTACAGGATCAGTTCACATACATAAACAGGCAGAATCTTTTCCATTTCACTTCAACAAAGGCCTAGAATTAACTCCTCTCGTTACCCTTTAAAGTTGATGCCTAAAAGATTTCAAAAGATGCAATATTTTTCTCTCCTCAATCTACTAAAGTTGCATATTTTCTTCCTTTCTCCTTAAGTTTCTTTTTTGGGGTCAATGTCCACCAAAGGTACTAAAATGATCTCTTGTTCACACCAATAACTCAAAGTCAAATTCTCAACAGTCAGTTCCAATTTCGAGAGCAAAAATATCCAACAAAAAGTTATGTAAGAAAAAATTGTCAAATTTATAAATTCACAATAAAAAAGTAAATAAAAAATGCTAAACAAACGAACCAACACGAAATCCCTAGCCGATCCAATTAAGCAAGCTAAAACAAAAAACAAAAAACCTAGGAAATCATCCAATCTCTATCAATCAATCATTGATTGGGAGAGGGAGAGAGAAAGAGAGAGAGCGACCTTGAGGGGATGGAGACCGGCTTTGAGGTCGCGAGCTTGGCGTTCACGGAATTCTGGGGCTTCCGGAGAGTTATCGGAGAGGAGGGAAGAAGAAGACTCGAGAACTGAGAGAGTAATAATCGTGGAATCGCCATTGTTGCTCTCTGATTGCTTCTTCTCAGCTACCACCGACTCCATTGCCGACTATTCTCAGTAAGCTCCCAACTTTGAAGATTGAAGAAGAAAAAAAGCAGAAGGAGAAGCCCTAACGAAAGAAACAAATACGAAACTAGTGTGCTTTTGCTTCTTCGGTGGGGTCCACTTCAAGTAAATCCCACTTCTTTCAAGTTGGACCGATTGATGTCAACTTGCGAGATCCAACGGCTGTGATAAGGGATAGAAACTTATTTATCTTTTTCTTTTTCTTTTTAATTTTTAATTTAACTTTCACACTCTGTCCTTGGTTGGCCCTCGAACTTTTTGAACTTCTCGTTTAGACCCACACGCTTTAAAATATGTATATTTTAACCCAAATTGCTAGTATTGTTATTTGGGATTTAGCGCTTAATAACTTTTGTTAAAGAAGTTTTTTTTGACAAATTCTCAAAGTTTTTTAAAAATTAGTTGAAAGATTATTTTTTTTCCTAAAATCATCAATCAATTTTCTTAAATAAACAAATCAATGATTAACTATGTAATATCATTAATTTAATCAATTATTGATTGATCATGGTCAATCCATAATGTAAATCATGAAATCACTGATTCATCAAATCTGAAAAAAATGACAAACGTCCATTTTGTTAAATAAACAAAAGTTCGACTGTCTATTAGATCAAGTAATCAAAATTGATCATCCAACCTAATTTTCTTTCTTATTATTAGAGTCGTTCAGTTTTTAGTATAACTCACATGTGACATAAATGATAAAACAAGTGCGTATGACTTAAATAATTTATGGATAGTCTTCAAACCAACATGTTAATTCAAAATTAATTACATAACTTACATAAGTTAAATAGGTTAATTGTATGTTAATACGGCTTAATAACAAAGATGATTAGTTTATGGATAAGAACATCTATTCTCGATGATCACATAGTGCTTTTTGAGCGAAGATACCTAACTAATTGCATGGACTACACAGAATTGAGTTATGGACACCATAAGCTTTCAATATTGCATAAAAATAGACCAAATGTAGAGAAACTTTGCCATCCATCTATTTCTATGGAGGAGGAGGCTTGTGGAGTCCCATTTGTTTCTTAAATGGATTGATCCCCACATTAAAAATAAAAAGACACTATTACAACTGAGACCTAATCCGCTTGTCACATCTAAGACTTAGATTGCACTAGTCTGTTTTAATCTGATCGGTATTACACCTTTATTATGTCATAGAAATAAGGGTGATTGATAAAATTCTCTCAAAAACACATATCTAGATTATTACGTTAGTTGTAATAGATTTAATATTTTTGAACTTTAGACAAGTATATAATGTCAAAAATCCACGCAAATATCAAAGGAGGGTAAAAGAAACATAAAAATGTCTATTTAAAGGGTTGTTTAAAAAAAAATATATATTTCAATTGGACGAAGATAGTGTAATGAATTTGAACATTCGCATTAGTCAATGTAGTCCGACGGTGGAATTGGCAATGGTGGCAAATTCATGATTCCTTAAAATAAATAAATAAATAAAAACCATTAACACTATTTCATTACAGTTCTACCCCTCCAACCAAATGAAACCAAGAAGAATCACAAAGTCAATAGACAGGGGCAGTTTCGTCTTTTCAAAGTCTCTCTGACTATCCCCACCCGCCCACCCGCTGAACAGATGGTAGTAGAGCAGTCCATCTTCTTCTTCCTCCGTCGTCGTCGTAGAGAGAGAGAGAGAGAGATAGAAAGCAGAGCAGCTCTCAAATGGTGACAATGCCTCTCTCTCTTCCCCACTCTTCCTCCCTCTCTCTCCCCTCCTCCTCCTCCTCCCGCAAGCCCTCTCCTTCTCTCTATCCCTTCCGATTCTCCACCAACCGCTACAACCCCAATTTCAGATCCCTCTTCTCTCCTTCTCCTTCTCGCTTTCGAGCCTCCGCTTCTTCTGCTTCCTCTTCATCTCCAGGTTATGGTTTATCAATGAATTCTCTGTTCTGTGCTGCGCCAATCTGAATTCGATGAAGTTTTTTTGGCGGTTTTATCTAAGAACTTGTTTCTTTATCTATTCGATTTCGCGCTTCCTTTCGAGTGCTCAGTTGTCTCTTAGTCTGTTTGAAATATGGGGGAAAAAAAAAGAAAAGAAAAGAACTTTGACCTGAAGAGAGTATTTTGTACATGTGTGTGTTGGAAAAGTATTTGGTTCTTAAGAAAATTTTTGGGTTGTATCAATTCGTTGGTACTGAACTT
This sequence comes from Ficus microcarpa, assembly GCA_025413485.1. NCBI lineage: Eukaryota > Viridiplantae > Streptophyta > Magnoliopsida > Rosales > Moraceae > Ficus > Ficus microcarpa. Next base: position 33,879,784 of record CM046387.1, read on the forward strand.
GGCCTGGTTTGGCTAAGATTCTACGGTTTTCAGTGGGAAATATAAACTTAAATTTCAAAAAACTTAGCTTGACGATGAGCTAGTAGTTTCTGATCGAACTGGATTTTGGTTTTACTTCTGTGTTGAATTTTAATGGGTTTAGAGATTTTTTCTCGCTCTCAATTGCTTTGTAGTCGTAGAACTTGATTCTTATATTTACTGTAGGACTTTTTGTTCTCCTTTTTCTTTGATATAACATCTGTTGTTTTAGTATCTACTATTCCTACTTTTCTGTTTTACGAAATTGTACGACGTTTTTAGTTTCCACTGACAGTTGCTTCATATTTTTTGCTGTCAAATTCTAGAGAAGTTAGAACTGCAACGTTTTGCAAGCATTTCTTCTTCATCACGTGGTCAACAAACATCATCTGTTGGTGTACCACAGGTTTCTGTGCCTCCCCATTCATCACAAATGTAATCATATTTCCTTTGACTTTTGTTATTTTTATTTTTGAAGTTTTGATTCTGTTTTCTTTCTGCTTCTGCAAAACATTCACTTGAGATTTTTCCTTTTTTTGGTAGAGGGTCACCTCTTTTTTGGATTGGGGTCGGCGTTGGGCTTTCGGCACTATTTACATGGGTGAGAGGATAATTTATTTGGTGTTAGTTTGAAATTTGTTGACATTTTTCCAAATGCGGCATTTTTGACTAGTTGATTTCGATTTCAGGTGGCTGGAAGCTTAAAGGTTAGTGTTATCCTCCCATACAAGTAGGCATGTTTTGTTACCAGATTTGATTTATGATAGCTTAGGGATAGTCCATTAAGTCAGATTATGTAGAGTTGGAAGCATTTGTTTAGAGTTTCTTAGTCTGATGGCACAGTCATTATGAATTCGTATTCTCTTGTTCTCTTTTCTAATAAAATTTCCTGGTTCCTATCTATAACGCAAGAAAAAAGAATAAGAACACTAATCAAGCTTTTTCTATTTTAAGAAAAAAGAATAAGAACACTAATCAGTCTGTTTAATAGCTGTTTTCATTTCATTTCGTTTGGCAGAAGCAAGTTCCTGTCACTTCATAACTTTCTTAAGTGAAAGTTTCATTCTTTTCCTATTTTTTGCTTCTTCCAAATTATCTTCTCACAGAAGTATGCAATGCAACAAGCTATGAAGAGTTTAATGGGACAAATGAATACTCAAAATAACCAATTCAACAAAGCTGCCTTTTCTCCGGGAACACCTTTTCCATTTCCACCACCACCACCACCTTCACCGTCAGCGCCTGCTAGCTCACCTCGTCCTGCAGCTTCTCAAGCAGAGGTCACAGTAGATGTGGCTGCAACCAGAGTAGAAGCAACACCAGCGACTGATATCAAAGACGAAACAGAACAAAAGAAAGAACCCACGAAATTTGGTAACTAAGAAAATTCTCTTACATTATGGATTTATATTGCATAAAGATTTTTTCTTTTTTGTCGTTGTTTTTTCATGTTTGCAATTTGGTGTGTCAGCACAATATATGCTGATTGCATTTGGTCTGCCCATAGGAGATGTTGCTTTTATTAGGATGAACAAATCTTATTTCCATCGGAAAATAAAATATTTACTACAACATCATTTCTAATCAAATTCATTTTAATGTTATTTGGCCTTAGCTAGAAATGTTGTCGATCTTTTTTGTAAAAGCTTTAATTGATTTTGAATAGCTATGCATATCCTTTGCAGAAGTTTAGTTTTTCTACTTTTTACTTCTATATTGAGTGCTTGTATTTTTATATTATTCCGCTCCTATACTTGGTTAATACTTGATCAAGGATGAAATAGTTAGTGGTAGTCAGATATCTTTGAGGTCTTAAATTATTGAAATGGTGAAAACATGGACATCATCCTAAATTTTGAATCAGTCTGGCTATGCTGCTCTTAATTGTAAATTACCACATTTAAGTGTTATCTTAGTGTGAGTTCTTTCTACTTGCAGCTTTTGTAGATGTCTCTCCAGAAGAAACTACACAAAAGAGTCCTTTCGAAGATGCTGCTGAAACACTGTCTTCAGAAGGTCCCACTGCTGGAGTAAGTAATTGCAATTGACTTATTGGGAGCTTGTAGTTAGTTGCGAATCTAATGTAGTCTGGGATATTAGATGGTTTGAATTATTATCAATTAGGACTACTTATCTATGTCATTGAATTTGAATTTATCTTTTACAGACTCTTTTTCTAGTTTAGTTCTCTACCTTGCTAGTTGAATTAGGATTGCCTATCTATAAAATATTCTTTATGTTAAAGCATTGAAGACTTTGATTGAACTCATTGCAGGCAAAGACTTGATTCTCTTTTTCTTTCAGTAAATTCTTTAATTCTTCAATCTTTTGTCTCTCTTCTCCTTTCTCTCTCTTTCTCTATCTGTAATCCTTCTTGCTTGTTCCTGTATCAGAAGTTTAACCTATATGCTTATTATATAAGGTTTCTCAGAATGGAACTACGCCTAAGCAGGACTTTGGTGCTTCACAGGAGTCCCAAGCTACACGTAAGTAGACTCTTTAATGGTTCCTTGTTGTAAAGGTGCTTTCTTTGTGTGTGTGCGTGTGTGTGTTAATTTGTACAGGAAATTTTCACTTGTCTAAATGCTCGAATTGAGGCAGTCTAGAATTCAATTGCTACTACTTGCATGATTCTGGTTGGGAGGAACAGAAAAGATCTGTGCAGACTGTTCTAAATAGGAAATATATTTATGGGACGTAACTATACTGGGTTTATTTGTGTGTGGATTTCTACTTTGACAGATTTTAGTCTTTTCCTTTGTTCTTGACTTCGATAACTAAAAAATGATTTGATATGATTTCTTGTTATTCCTTAGTTTTCTTTCATTTTTGATTGCGTACCTTCCCTTTGTAAAGTTGGTTTTGCCCATATCTTTCTCATTTCGTTGTGTTTTTATTTTTGTACAACATTAAAAAAAATTTCAGCTCCTGTTGTTGTATGTGATTTAGTATATTAATTAACTTACTGGAGACAATGGAGGTCCTAACCAATTAGTGGTGTGCTATTCTATTGTCATGAGATATTTTTTGTTCAATTTTCAAGATTGCACTTCATAGAGTTTAGGCGGACATCCTAATTTCGTCAATGTTACCAATGGATAGGGCGAGGAAGTACCATCTCAGTAGAAGCTTTGGAGAAGATGATGGAAGATCCAACTGTGCAAAAGATGGTTTACCCGTAATATACTTTCTTTCTTCTTGTTCTTCTCCATTTTTTTTTAAAGTCACCTTTCTTGTGTTTGGGTGTGTGTGAAGTTTAAAGAGGTGGTGAATAGGGGGAGAACAGATATTTCTTTTTCTGACTTGATTAGTTGGAAAGCAGTGTTCGTAATTTTGTTAGTAAATGCAAAAACTCCACTTTCTCCTTTTTTTTTTCTTCTTCTGTTCATTGTAATATTCCATGTTTTGTACGTCAAATAATGCCAAAAAAAAAAAAAAAAAAAATTTAAAGATAATAAGTTTGTTTTTTTAACTAAATGCTTGTCTTCTTATCAGAAAAAAACTAAAGGCTAGTGTGTTTCCATGTACTCTTCGAAGATTAAAAGGAGAAATATCTAGTTTCATACGTTCCTTGCTATGGGAAAGAGGATTAATTGAGTATTTTTTCTTGTAGCTATTTACCTGAGGAGATGAGGAATCCCACTACCTTCAAGTGTAAGTCTATCCTTGACGTGGCTATTTCTTTTCAGTATGCTTCTAGACATTAATATCTTTTTTGTCCTAATCAGTTTTTTGCCCCTTAAACAAAGGAATAAGGCTTTGGCGTGGAAATTGCTTGGAGATTAATTTCAGAATGTTGTGTGGTTTTTTAAAAGAAAATACAGAGTAAACTCTAATGTATTGTCTTCGGCTCAATGTCTTGGACTGCCTATAGAGGCCTACGAATGTTTACAAATTGAGTTTTTTGTTTTCATCTTTTATTTATTTATTTTTTGGTTTTCAAAATTTATTTTGGAAGCACTTATTAATTATAAATATACTCTTGATTGCCCTTAAATCTGACTCGATGCAGATGCAACATGTTACCGTTAATTCACTAACCTGACACCACTATATACATCTACTCAACTCTAAGATTAACTTGTGTATTTTGTAATAGGGATGTTAGAAAATCCTCAGTACCGCCAGCAACTTGAAGACATGTTGTAAGTTCCTTTTCCACGTAGCTTATATGCAATTCGGCTTAGAAATATTTTTTCACTTCTGAATTGAAATTAAGAGGTTTTTTTTATTTTTGTTTTTTTATTTTTAACTTATGTTTTTTGTGTTATGTTCACTCTCATTATAGTAATTACTTTTTCTCTACCGTTAAGTCAATTCATATCCAATTGTATTCTTTTTAGTTCCATACATGGCACGTCATGAGGATGCAATTCTGAAACTTGATTTCTTTCTAGTCTGTTTTGGTATTTTCTGCAGTTACTAATGATTTCAGACTTGGATGTGATATATTTTATGTAGAATTCAGACGTACTGTTTGTTTCCTGAACACTTTTATTATTATTATTTTTTAATGGTATGAGGCCTATGGCTCCTACTTATTACGTTGAGCAGCCCCAGAGGGGCAAAAAAAAAAAAAAAATGTTTCGAGAACATTTTTCTGATGTTCATCTAAAGTAATATGTTGTCAAATTTATTCAGTTTTATCTGTTATGTTTTTGCTAAGCTAATCAAATTTTATAATGGTGCAAATTCTTTTTGATTGAGGGTTGGTGCTTCTCTTCTTTGGTGGGTCTGATTTCAAGAGGGGAAGATAGATTGTTTGATCTGGCTGTCTGCAGTTTTTATGTTGTAAAACATGTAGTAATGGCTGGTTAGTGAATATCGCTAATTTCTTTTATATTAATATCCTCCAGAAAGAATATGAGTGGAAGTGGTGAGTGGGATAACCGCGTGGTGGATTCCTTGAAAAATTTTGATCTTAGCAGTCCCGAGGTTAAGCAGCAGTTTGGTAAGTTTGTGATTGAAAGAATCTTGCTCTATGAAGGATATTGCATTGTTCTGGAAACTCTAGTGGCATAGATGAATTTGTTTGAACAAGATTTGCATCTTTTCGACATGTTTGCATTAGATTGTAATCTGATTGATCATTGCATAGGAATTTGGTATTTATGTAGTTCTACTTCTATCCTGCCAGAATCGTATGTTCTAAATTCAGGTGCCTTTGTTGATCTGATCACTTTGGTTATGAAGCAAACGAAAATAACTAGTCAAAGTCTCATTGAAAAGAAAAAAATTGAAGTTTCATTATTTTTTAAGCTATTTCTTGCGACTTTTTTAGCTGATTTAAGTCTACACCTTGCTTGTTAGTGGGTGCTTATTTATTAATTTATTTTTACCGTTGTCACTTTTTGGTTATTGAACTAAAATGGATGCTTCGGGATTCTCTCTCTTGATAATAGAAACGATGCTTTGGGATTCTCTCTCTTGATAATAGAAACGGTCTCTTATGGGTACCTTAGAACTCAGCTTATAGTTACAGATGTCCAATTTTCCAAAGTAAAAAAGAAGTCTCTTCTCCCAAAAAATAGTAAAAATAAGTAACTAAAAGACTCCAGTGAGTTCATCCTAATCTTCTGATTCTTCGACTCATTATACCGAATGTTTATAGATATAGAATATAAGTAAACTCGGGAAACTAAGCAATTAACACATGTTCAAGTTGAAAAAAAAAAGAAAGAATTGAAGTATGTGGCCATAATATTTGACTGAAACATGAATTTGAAGCTTTCCATGCAAAATTTGTTTCAGTCTATCGATTTTTTTTTTTAATAAAAAAAATCTGCATCAAATATGAAACTAATTGTGTGTGTGTAAATTTAGTTGCATATGTAAACAAATTCATGAATTCATTGGTGTGGATCCTCTACATGATAACGTGTTTAACTTGGGAATCTGTTCCTTTTTATCTGATATTTCACAGACCAAATTGGGCTTACACCTGAAGAGGTCATTTCAAAGATTATGGCCAATCCTGATGTTGCCATGGCATTTCAAAACCCGAGAGTTCAACAAGCCATCATGGAAGTATGTCTTACCAGAATTTTTTTTTTCCGTCTTATCAGAGTTTAGATTCAGTTAATTGTTATGATACTAACCTGGTGTTGTATTCCTTTGGCAGTGCTCACAGAACCCATTAAGCATTGCAAAATATCAAAATGACAAGGAGGTGGGTGGATTTTTTATGGCATGAACATCCGGAATTCCAAAAATTATCTGATTTCGGATTTCAGTTCATTGATCTGTACTTCAGTTATCTTTTTTCCTTCTGCTTGGAAATTGAGTCTGATTTAGGATTAAAACACAGTCTGATTAAATCTTAAATATATCATTTGGATTATCAAGATATTTGGACGTCTTAAGTCTTGTGATTTATCATGCTTGTTATGATTTGATTTGATTTATTTTTTTTTCAATAATCGACATGAGATTTGTTTTCTCTCTTTTGTCTCAGGTAATGGATGTTTTCAACAAAATATCGAACTCTTCCCAGGAGTCACGGGCTCGCCTTGATACTGCATAATCAAGTTCCTGGAAAGTTGCTTTTAAGTGTCCAGCTCACTTTGATCGTCTTAGTGTAGATGATGCTTCTTTTTTTGTGGAGTACAGATGTTTCTCTGTTGCAGATGAGCAAGTTAACCAGAGCCATCCGAATTGGGAAATGCCTCTCGATCTTGTGGTTATGCCTGAATATCTGTCTGCAAGTTTCCGCTGAAGTGTCTTGGTTGAGCTAAACGAATGTATTTCGAGTTCGGAAATCTGGTTGGCCCTTTGTATTAGTGTCTTTGCTAGCTCTTTTTCAAAATTTTGATTTAGAAATAAAAGTTTTCATGTAATGGAGTTTGGATCACGAATTCCTATCTTGAGCATGAAGATTACTTCTATGTGCTGCTATGGCATAATTGAAATATATTCAGAGTTGTCATTATATTTTAGAATTATTTAGTACGATTATGTTTTGTTAATTAGCTTATGATTTTTTTATTTTATGATTTCAAGTTTTGAATTACATTTGCATTAGAAATTAGGAATTAGTTTGCCCTCAAATTCAGATTTTTTTTTTTTTTATAATTTTTTTAATGTTTTGCTTTTGGTTCTCATAAATGGGACACTACGTATCGTTGGTAGATTTTTATTTGGTTATTTATTTTTTTTGGGAATCTTATTATAAAATGTTAAAATTTTCTACTATGAGGGAATATCTACTGGAATGGCACAGCACTATGATTTAAATTAGATGGTAAAGGATTATCAAACTAGTGAATAAGGATAACAACAAGAATAGTAGTAATGAAAGGAATATTAGTATCAAGAAATTAATTTAACACTAAATTTAGCTACTTCACTTGAAGTTTTCAAAAAAGAGAAGCAGAGATATAAGGGTTTATAACAGATTTCAATGGCACAAATCCACAGAACATGTCGCCATCAATCTTAAATAGAGAACAAAATTGTCACGAAAAATTCTAGGCCCCGAAACTCGTGCACAATTTTTGTTCTTATCTGTATAATTCCCAACCAATCCAATTCCCATGTCCAAACTCCCAAGTCTCACTTTAGCTTTTAAAGAAGGAAAAAAAAAAAAAAAATGGAGTCTCTGATTCTGAACTATAATTAGTGAGCGAGAGAGGACCCAACTCTAAAAGGAACACAAGACGCTTACAGTGCATGAGAGAGTCGAAGAATTACCAAAATTCTGACGCTTTTTTGCAATGTTGCTTGGCGTATTCTTGTTCACTTCCTCTAAATACCAAAATTCTGGCCTGCGAGGTCCTCGTAATCTCTTTCCCAGAGCCAAAACAAGCACCGTTTACATGCTCCAATTGCAACAACTACGATGATCATGAATCCGGCTTATTTCGTCCTTCCCTGCTCTAAATTCTCACGACAAAGACACATAAGCATGAGTAGCGCATCTTGGTTTTTCTTCATGCCCTGCACCCTGCTTGTGATGTGGGTCCTCGTTGCTAGCTGTCTGCAATTATTCAAGTATCAACCTCTAATGTTTTTACCCAAGTGAAAGAGCCTATTTTGCAGGTAATATAATGTCACTCCATTAAGTAGATCTAATTGTGTTGGATGATTTTACATATACATATGTGTGTGCGCGTGTCTACACACAGACAAAATGTATATTTGTTTGTAAAAAAAAAAAAAAAAACAAAAAAAAAACAAGATAAAATGTATACCGTCCGTGCTATATACGTGGAATGAAATCAGTCGATGTGGTTTCATCTTCTAATATAACCACACATAAATCAAAAGAAAAAGTTAAAGTTGCAAATACAAACTAGCAACAATTGCCTGTATTCATGACCTTTTTTTTTTTTTTTTTTTCAAAGGATTCAAAAAATGATCATTCAGCCGTGCAACCTATAATAAAATCAGAAAAAATAAAGCATGCTTCCAGAGTAGTTCTCTCTGAAAACAAAAAAAGAACATGAAAAATATTCAGTGAATATCATCACAAACATTCAGCCAAAAACAGAAACCATTGAATAATATTTGGGTCAAACGGATATGACATGGATCAAGAGGATGACATTGAGTCTGTGTCCCCACCATGAGTCATGTTTTCAGCAGCAAGTACAGCTTCTTCAGCGATTCTAAATCTGCCGGTGGCACCAAACACATTGGCAATCTGCATAACCACAGTCTGACATGTAACTGCTGACGGTGATAGAAACTCCGGGAGACTTGGCACACACCTTGGAATGAATTCCCTCCTATTGAAGGTGGGAGCATATAATGCAAGTGTTGCCCGGCAGAATAGAAACCTGTAGATACAACAATAAATATATGTTGCTTATCCAAAAAAAAAAAAAGCAAAAAAAAAATCTTCAACTACTATAAACTATTGCAATGCATGATGGGCTGGTTTTGGATTGTTGTGATTATGAAAATTATTTACTTATAGCAAAAGGAAAAAGCAGAACCAAAAGGCAAAAGTCGAAAATCCTAGCTTTTCCAAATAAGTGTAAAAGTGCATCAGTGTCTTTGCAAATGACTTGTGGACATTTTTACCGAACACACTACTCGCAGTGTGTTATGTGCAAAGGACTTTGACGCTTCCAAAAGAAATACCAAACTGGCCCAAGCCAAAGAATACCAAGTAGTTACATGTCTACCTCAGACATGAAATTTGTTTAGTAAGAGTCTCAGACAGCAAATTGGCATTAGAAAATAGAAAGCAAGGAGTACCTTAAAACAAGTCGCCTTAGGAATGGATCACCTAAAACCTGTGCCCAAACAGGATGAAGGAGTCCGATGCAACCAAATGTGACCCCCAGTCGTTTAAGGAAGAGGAAAGCAAATTCTGAGCCTTAAAATATGTATCCTGAAGCATTTCGTTTCTTTCTATTAGTCCTGTGAAAAAGAACTACATAATTATTATGGGAAGAAGGGTTGACTGTTACACACCATTTCAACATCTGAGCCTGAAACACCAAGCAACAGACAGAGAGCCTGCACTGGAGCTGTTAGGAAAAGAGTGAACAGACTTCCGCTTGAATGATGGGGTGAATCAGTGCTAGTGTAGTGATATGAAGTGCTTGGAGAAAGAAGAACCGCCACTGCCTCTCCTTTTTCTGCTCCATTTATGGCCTGAACGTATGACCAGAATAATCCTTTTTTTATGTGAAAATAATAAATATTTCGCTGGGACTCTAAAAACTAGAAAATATATTACATTAAACATTCACAACAAACGAACATGAATGGTTTCTTTACATGTATGAAATGCTGAACTATTTCTTACAATGTTTATAAATATAAAAGTAATTAAACGAGAGAGAGAATCTTGAGAACAAGGCAAAGTAAGAAAGTGTTGGTTTGTGGACGGCTATATCTAGCTTATGGTCCACAGAATCATATCTTAAAACAAACATCATGTCGTCAAGTACACTTTGCATTCTTTTCCACATTTACTATTGCTACACTTGACGAGTCACAGTCAATAAATGTCCCCTTTCAAAAATCCAAAATTTCAACGGTGAAACAAGCCACAAAAATAAGCGGCTCAAAACTGACACTGTTCTATCACGATTTCCTACTGCTGTGCTTAAATAAAAAGACGTCCGTGGACATGATGGATAATACTTACCTCAAATGCTTCATTCCTGTCACCATCAATGACTAAAAAAGTGGTCGTCTTGTAAATGGAACTATGTCACTGGGATAAATGCAATTTGGTCCTGCAAAGAACATTTGAACAATTGAACTTGAAGAGACATGAAAAGGTCATTTTTTGAAGAATGCAGTCTCGGGTCAGAAAACTTCTAAATAAAATGCATAAGCTAAATATAAAACAAATTTGATAATATTTGGCATGAGTAAAAGCAAAAAAAAAAAAAAAAGGCGTTGGAATTTCAATTTTCCAAAATAATACATTTAATTAAGGGATACACGGTCATTTTCGTTTTCCCGTGACAAACTGTTGGAACCACCACCATATAGAAAAAAGTAGCGCAAGCCTTTTTTAAATTTGGTCAAAGAAGTGGAAAAAGAACCAACACTTTTTTTGTTTGTCGTCATATTGCACTATGGTGGAGAAACAGAATGTTGGATGAGGCTAAATGGAAAACTGACAATGAAACGCTTGTTCCTCTCTAGACAGATTGCCCATGGTGACTGATTGTACAGCTACATTTGAAATAATTTGTCTTCCTACAGTATGACACTGATTCAACATCCTTGTCTAACCAAGCAATACTCTGTTACGTGTTAACATGCTCAAGAATACACATCATGATAAAGTCGAATATTATATTGACTACTTTAAAATAAATGTTGACCTGGAGGTGATGAAATACCAGCAACAAGTTGAAAATATGGCCAATATGATGTGGAAATTTATGTGTTCAGTGTTAATGGTTGATGGTACAAATGAAAAGTTCAACAAAGTGGAGGCCACATGTAGATTAAATAGATAATTACAAGCTAACTTGTTCTAGAAAGAGTAAATACCTCCGTTTCCACGAGTACCAAACTGTAAACAACCAGCATCTAGAGGTGTGCTCTCTTCTTCAGATTGTTCAGAATTGGGGTTTGGTCTTCCAGACACAATCCCCAAAGGAGAAGATGAGGTTGCATCAGAGTTCACTCCAGCACCTGTAGGAGAACAGTATTATTTCCTCCTTGTGAATCAACTTAAATGAAGAGAAAATATATCAAATTCCTAATCAATAGAAAGAGAAAGCATGAGCAACAAAGTACACAAACAACAAATAAACCTGAAGCCGACAAATATATCAAGAGAAGTCCATCAGCGGAAGCTCCTCACATATTGTGGCCACAACCTACCAAAAGAGTGCACAACTATATGTTGTTTAGAAAAGATAAAATGATAAAACAAAATTCTAAATCATCTGGCAGAGAAAGAATGATTCAGATTAGACATTGGTATCTGGTTCTAAACTTTATACATTAAGCGAAAGTCAGCATAGCAAGTGTTACCATGAAGGTTATTCAAGAAGGAAGCAAATACCAAATAAATACTGTATATAGAAAATAACTGTTAACTATCTTCCAAAATGTAAGCAAACGTAATCATGACGGGTAACATCTCTAGATAGCATGAAACTATGCTGATTTCGGACTAGCTTATGTAATTAACTGATCCTAAGTACAACAGATAATTCATTAAGTCAGAAAACAGAGGAAAACTATGTCTAAATCAGCGAAATCCTCATTCATATTAATTCAGTTAGCAAACATAAATTCATATTGAGCATTCAGCTCAAAATGCAGCTGCACCATCCACTCAATCCCTGCCGACCAAGTTCTTTTTTTATGCCACGACCCAGTTTATGAGCTTAAAGAATAATTATATGATTTCCATATGCTATTTTATAAACTTATTTATCTGCGGGAGTAATATTCAAGAGACGTGATATACTGAGAACCCACAAACAACCTTCACAATTCGGTATAACAAAACAATTCTAAATACAAGCTTCTCAATCATACTCACAGCTAGAAAATGTGTTATGGAAGGACGATATAAAACTGCTTTTCTAGGATTAGGTGGCAGTGTAGGATCAATGATATCTTGGGAGTAGTTTGAGCGGCTGGATGCAGAAGACCCATTCTGACTATTTTTCATAACACTTGGCTGGTAAAAAGAGCCACTGGGTTCCCACTCCAGACACTGAAGCATCCTGAAGGTGTCAAGAGTGAGCTCTGAAAACTTCACCTGCGCCAGAAGTACACTCACAACAATAACTAAGGGCATTATACAGAAATAAGATACACTCGAGTTCATTCGAATAACTGTAAACAGAAAATTATAAAAGCAGTAACAGTAAGACAAGAGCACATAGTGATCAAGGGAAACCTCGATACCTAACCTCATTGTGATGATAGCTGCTGAGCACTGCATCATGGAGCCTCAAACTTCTCTTTGCGGCAGATGGAAGCAAGTCAGGATGAGGGTCCAGAACAGTACTATACCTGAGTGGCCTGATATTCATAAAAGCAGTGTCAGCCTTCAGAAATCTATGCAATTCTTGAACCACCAGCTTCCATTCTTTAAAGTCAGTTTCCTGTTACGTGAAATTAAATTGCACATGGGTCAATACTGAGATCTATCAGCAACCAAAGAAGAAGAATTAATAATTTCACTTCTGTGCCAAAATCATGGACATCGTCTCATTTTGTCCCTGGACTTAAACTTGTGACATCCATACTACCAAAACTTAGAAATTAGTCTTGATTTACACCTTCTTACACAATTCATTGCTTCATGACAAATTAAAAAGTGGGATATATTTATGACAAATTGAATATTCCAGAGCAAAGGTAAAATTAACCTACAGAGAAACAAAGAAGGGAAAAAATAGTTCACTTATGCCTCTCGACTTCCAACTTGTGATACTTGCAATCCCTAAACTTGGAAATTATCTCATTTTGCCACCTTCTCTCATCACAAGCAATCACTTTTGTATATACCAATTCATCCCTAAATGCACCACATTCAAACAGAATTCATCCCACAGTCCGTCAATTGTCACTTCCCATCACGTTCATAATTCAACCATACACAGACAATTTCACTGTAGATTGAAGTAGTTGGAAGCATAAACGAAATGAACCCAAAAAAAGTGTAAAAGATATAATCACAAAGAAAGAGAAAGAAACAAACTGGGAAGTCCTCTTGCAATCATCGAGCAAAACCCTAAGCTGGTTGAGGAGCTGGTGGACCATCTCGCGGCGATTCAAGAGCAAGCAGACGGTGAGGAACCTGGAGATAAGGCGGAGTTGCTTGGTCGCAAGGGATAGGTCGCCAGCATCGATCTTATTGTTGAAGTAGTCACGACTCAAAACAGCATCATAGAAAACGAATGCCTCGTGGAGGTAGCTGGCCTGGCTGGTCCTCATGTACTGGCCAAAGTAGAGCTGAGCAATCCGTGATGCAATCTCGCCAATCTCCGCCCGCCTCAGCCCGGACTCCACCAGCTTCTGCCGGTTCTCCTGCTGCATCTTCCACACCTGCGTGTACACCTTGAACACCTTGTAGAAGTACGCATCGTATTCCTGCCTAAATTTGATTGAATCAGATCATAAAACTTTTAAAAGCCTGGATTGAACCAAATATGATTTTATTTTTCCTCCATTAATCGATTGAAGTTGAAATTGATTATTAAACACTAGAAAAACCCCAACTTTTTTTTCCCCCTTCACTGGTCAAATTAACAAGTTAAAAATTAATTATAAAACCCTAGAAATCCCTAAATCCTAAATCATAATCCAGGAAAAAAAAATGAAAAAATTAGGATGTAAAATCGTAACCTTTTTCTCCATTGATTGACGACGATAAACCCTAGAAAAACCTTAAAAATCATAAAATTGGGGAAGTGAAAGAGAATTACGGTCCAAATCCTTTTCTTTTTCTTCCACTGATTGAACAAGGTTGAAATTTGATGATCATAAAGCCCTAAATCCCGAATTCTGATCGGGAGAAAATCAGAGGGAATTAGCCCTAAATCAATCTGAAAAAAATTTCATGGTGATAAAAGCAATCAAGCAAGCAACCAATGAACCCTAGAAGAAAAAGACAGGAAATGGAAAATTGGCGGGAGAAAAATTGAGAAGAGAAGAGAAGAGAGAACCTGTGGCGGTGGTAGTAGGGAAGGTGTCGGATCTTGGAGAACTTCTTGTCGGCTTTCTGCACCAACGACCAGAACGCTTCGCTCACCGGCACCGCCGCGCCGCCGCTCTGCTGGTGAGATTGCATTCTGATGTCGTTTCGTACGCTGCTCGATGTCGTTTCATCGCAGGCCAGGAAGAAGAAGAGCAGACAGGGCGGGGATTCTCATTATTTATTTATTTATTATTATTAGTGTTATTATGATGGAATTTCATAATAATAATCAAGTGGGAATACTTTTTTTTTTCTCAAAAAAAAAAAAAAAAGAAAAAAAAGCAGGAATACGTTTGGAGAAACCTCTTAAACAAGACAAACATAAAGGCCATTATATAAGACCATTATATTAATAAAATATAAAAACTTAATATAGATTATTATGATAAAAAAATAAATTATAATTAACTATAATTTATATTATATTGATCCAGAATTAAAAAATTTTGTTATATTAATCGATAGATGAAAAAAATGTAATTATTTAAGTAATTTTTATTTTTAGTAAAAAAAAGGGGGGAATACTTTTTATTTATGTATTTTCTCACAAAAAAAATCAATTAAAACAAAGGATTAATTGCATTTTGGTCTTCAAATTAGATGTTATGTTTTATTTTTTAGTCTCTAAACTTAAAAATACTGGTGATTAATTCTTTGAAAATTTTATTATTTCATTATTGAATTGTCAAAAATGCAACCGAATTATCACATTAAATATAATATAATGATAATATCATCCATAACTTCATCAAAAAATATAAAGTTCCATCCTCAAATCAAAAATAAAATAAAATCAATGAGATCATTATATACCCTAAAACATATTTATTAATGAAAGACAGTTTAAACAAATCATGCCCATAAAATAAATTTACTAAAATTTAATCTTCACATGTCAATTAGCCATTATATAGATAGCATAATTTTCCTCTTTTTATCTTTTCCTGTTAAAATATTTTTACTTTATCTAGGTACTTTTTAATCTAAATTACATTTATTAATCAAATGTTTTAAGGTCTCGAGTTTCTGACAGTTTTGTGACAAAAGTTAGACGCATTTTGTAATACTAGTTGTATGAGTGTGTTTTGCACGCGTGAATTTAGTTTGTTACATCTGTATGTATACTATTTTTTAAGTTTTTTTATTTAAAAAAAAAGTAAATATAAAATTTCTAAATAAAATAAGTAAATCAAAAGTATTTTTGAAAATATTAAGAGTAAAAGATTAAAAAAAAAAGGTAAAAATAAAAATAAAATAGGTAAACACTTTTTAACTTAAAAAAGATAAAGAATAATAATAAAGAATGATTGTAACAAAAACTAAAAAAGGATTCAATAATTTCATCCCGAAAAAAGATTAAAAATTAAAAAATACCCATAAAAAAATAAAATAGAAAGACTAAAATTTTAAGTAGCTTTATGTAATAATAATAATAATAATAATAATAATAATAGAGTATAAAGTTCGTAGCCAAAACCAGAAAAGGTCACTAATTTGATACGCAAAATTGAAATTAGCCCAAAAAATAAATAAGCAAACGAAGATCACGTGCAGTGCACGTATTTCGTCTACTCCGATAGAAGAAGTGAAGAACCCCTTTAGTCTCTTCTCTCCCTCTCAGTGCAGAAACAGAGAGAGAAGACACAACACAACCATGGCTGACGAAATGGGTTCCGCAACTTTCGACGATAACAAGGAATCATCTGGAAAATCCTCGGCGGAACTCGTGGAAAAGAAGAAGAAGCAATTATTGGAACAACTCGAAGCCATGACACCAACACCAGCACCAGCACCTGGAAATGAGCCCAGAACAAGTAATTGTGTAAAGATGGAGTATTCGAGGGAGGAGATGGAGGCGTTGAGGTTCTCGAACATGGCGGAGCAGAGGAAGTTGTGGAAGAACGTCTGCAAAGGCCTCGGTCCGCTCGCCAAGAAGGAGTATGATGGCTTGGCAGCGGCGGCGGCGGCGGCGAAGCTTAAGAAGGAGAGCAACAGACAGCGCCCTGGAAAGAAGCATGTTTCCACTCCACTTGTTCTTGGTAATGTTTTGCAACTTGGGTACTTTACTTTTCCATGTTTTGTTCATGATTTTGGTGTAAAAATAGTGCAAACTTAATGTTATTATAGTTAAAGTAATTGATTTAGTGAAAGACTTTCTTTGTGTATTGAATAATAAACCAAATCAATATGTAAAAACGCTTATTACCAATGAAATTTCTGTTTAGTTGGGGAAAAAAAAACAATGAATCTTGTGTGATTGGAACACATGAAATTTTGTTTATATACTAGATGTAAATATTGTTTATACTAATAATTGAAATTAAAGGAAACACATAAACCTATTTATGTGCTTGAGACTCAACTTTCAAAGTACCAACTATTTTTTGCTATTATGTGGAATTTTGATTCTAAATGTGGATAATGTTCCTAGAATTGTCGTGATTACTTTCAGGGGAACCGTGTTCAGAAGTCATGGACAACGAATTATCAGGCATGGTGAAAGGTGAAACCGATGATGCCAGCCCCTTGGATGTTGCTTGTAGTTCTAAAGTTGGAGATGAGGACAACTGTGAAGCTGTGGAAGTGAGGATGGTAAGGAGGATCTCAGTGATGAGGAATACGCTAGCATTCAGAGACCTGCCTTTTTGGTAGAGGGAGAACCCGACTTCGATTCTGGGCCTCCAGAAGACGGTCTTGAATATCTTAGGCGTGTCAGGTATTGTCGTAAATTCTTAGTCTGTCCTGGCTATTGCTGATTGATGATACTAGTGTACCCTGAAGTTTAGACTATTATTCATTGAGGAAAACTAGAGAGCCCTACGTTGAAAATCTGTTGAACTAGTTGCAAATGAGTTAATAAGATAAATGTCTGCTGATAAATTGTAAAAATACTTTATCTTTGAACTTTCTATGTGTTGGTCTGGCTGTAGGTCTAACGTCTATGATTTTTAGAACCTTGCATATTGAAGTTTAAAACATGGGTTCACAAGTAGTTTTCTTTAAATTACAACGAGCACTTCTGTAATTTGCAGAATGTTTACTTTTGAAGTGCTTTGAAGCCCTGTTTCATACTATTGTGCTGTGCATGCGTAGGTTGAATTCCATGAAGTATTAAGTACATAAATACAAAAGAAGTGCTTTTCAATGTATTATACAACTTAAAATGAAATTGGTCGGATACACAACATTCTGTGCTAAGAACTCATATTACCGTCAATGCATAATGTTGGGTCTATAACTGTTATACTCATGCAATCAATGCTGTCGATGCTTGGGATGATGCAATAAAGAGTAGTTTATGAACTCGCATATACATACTTACATATACATAGACGTTCTGCCTCCCCCCGCCCCCCCACAAAGATAGAAAGAGGTGAAATGATGAACTATAGCTGGTATATTAGCCAAATAAGGTATAGAGGTCAAGGAGAGGTCTTACCGTAGTGTTTTAGGTACTGACACTGATTGGAGGGAGAAATGTCACTCCTCTTCCCACTTTGATAGTCTTCTTGCTAGAATTAGATGTTGGTGTGGGCTAATCGTCAAGAGTGTATTTTTTAATTGGAACTTTAGTCTGCATATGTGTGTGTGTGTGTATTAGACTCTGAACTGTTTGTTACATTCTTCAATGGTCAAGAACTTCATATCCAAAAAGAATATAGTGCCACGTCTGTTTTGTGACTGTTCCCCTTTTAAGCCTGCTGTTTATGTCCCTTCCCTCATCTCCTGTTACTTCCTCTCATCTGCTTGGTTCATGGGCTTTCAACCATCACCCAGTTTATCACAGTTATGATCAGGTCCGGCAACGATCTCATTTATTCACATGAGCATGCTTTGATTAGTTAGGACGGTTGGTTGATCCGTCTCCTAGTAAGTGCTGCGAATCGGCTGCCTCTGTTGTGCTGGACTCTTTTCAATGCTCTCAAGCATAGTTTGCTTATTTCTCACCATGATCTTCTTTATCATTCATCTTGAATCGATACAGGAAACTGAATTTGTTATCTATAGTTAGTTGTTGCTTCACCACATTGGAATTTTCTTGTCATAGTCATTGATTTAGTGTGCTCCACTTTGGAAGTGAATCTGATGTAGAAAGAGAATCCATGCTGACTTTTCTCTCTCTGTTTTTGATGAGAAACAAAATTTTCTTGAAAAGGAAAAAAAGAAAAATACATGAACAAATATAATACTAGAGAACAAGCGGTTCAAATTTCAATTGCGTTGACTATCCAAACAAAAATAGGGCTCGAATTCCTAATTGAAATAGAAAGGAGAACCTTTGAACTCCTTTAAGCAGAGTCCCATGAAGATATCGGGCATCTCACTTTGTCGTCCATATCCAAAAAGATATGCGCCAACCATGTTGGCCTTAGGTTTGGTATTTGATTTCTAATGCCTATTGTTTCTACTGCTGTTAGGTTGATTTATTTATTTTTATTTTATGAATGATTTGTAAATTGGAATAATTGTATACTAAAGTCGTTACTTTCATTTTCTCAGGTGGGAGGCGGCTCAGATTCCAAAAGTCAGGGTAGCCAAGCTTGACAGAAGTAAAATAAACAAAGAGCAGAGTGACTATATGCCCAAGATTCCTGAGATTCCCAAGTGCCCGCAACATTTGTTGCCCACAAAGCAGTGGGAGGACGCATTTCTTGCTGAATTTTCACAGCTAAGACTGGTATGATCTTGCCCCTGACTTCGTGAATAGTCGGGTTGTACTATCTTTCTGGCCCGATAACAAGAACATTTTGTTAAAAGGTTAAACAGCTATGTTGGTCTATCATTTTTTTTTTTTTTTGTCATGTTTGCATGCCTATGTTCTCTACATTCCAATTTTTTTCATTAACGAGTCATGACTCATGATTGCATTGTTTTTTTTTTTTTTTTTTTTTTTTGGGTGGCAGAATAAAAATTTTGAAAAATTGTAGCCTTGAAAATATTTTAAACTGTTCTAGAAGTTCCATATACTAGTCATAAATTATAGGACCTAAAGAGGACGGTGAATTTAACCTGCTCTTTGATTGCAGGTGCTTTCTTGTCTTGATATCTCCAGAGTTAAAAATTATGGTGGGCTGCTGTCAGAAATTACTCATCCTGAGAAAGGCTCTTCCCATCAAGCCTCTGCGGGCCTTATTGTTGAGAGTTTCGAAGAAACCAGAACTGAAGTCTGTGTTGACCTCTCTCATGATTGTTCCGGTTCAGAAAATGAGAATGACCAGTTATCTAGCTTATCGACTGATGAAGACAGTAATATCTCATTGTTACCGGATCAATTGATACCTAAATCATCTGCGACTGAAGATTGCACTACCTACCCTCTGTTGTCTGTCATTCTGAAAATGGATTCAGTAGGTCGGGTGTCAATGTTAAAGAAGCGGATAAGCTCCTTCATTGGCACAACTACATTGTCGAGGAATGACTGCTTGTGGCTGTTTGCGCTTTGTGCAGTAGTTGACACCCCTTTAGATGCAGACACTTGTGCATCGCTTCGAAGTCTACTGCGCAAGAGCACTAGTTTGCTAGCTGGAAAGTCCGAGCTCGATGATGAGGTTGTCATTTTGAATATTCTTGCCACGATTTCAGGCAGGTATTTTGGGCAGTTAGAGAGCTGAGTCACAAAGTCATGTATGCATCACTCTTTTGAAGGCAATAGAAAAAATGGTTCTTCTTCTAAGATAGATCATGTTTTTGTAGAGCTTAAAGAGGAACCACTTGAGGATGTGAGTTCGGAGTCAAAATTAAAGGTTAATTTTCCCTTTTAGTAAAAAAAAAAAAGAAAAAAAAAAGAGGTTAATATTCTGTTTCTCATGTTTAGTAAGTTTGGTTTTTCTACTCTAGGACCTCTTTTCATACACTATCTATAGGGACTGTTTTTTTCATACCCTCAGGGGGTGTTTGGTTCGCTAGTTTGAGTTGAAATATTTTAGTTGTAATAGTAATTTTTTGAATTTTTAAAAAGACAATTTTTTGGAAAGACAAAAAAATTTGAATTGGAACGAGAATTAATTTTTAACGGCATGATCTATCCACTTTAAAAATTTATGGTGTGTAATATAAAGCTGCATTAGTTATATAGATCAAATTATTGGAAATTTGATTTGCTGATATATTGTACTGTAAGATGAATAAGCTAAAATGAGACTTTAGAGAGAGAGGAGTGAGAGAGAGTAGTAGATCCAAAAGAGGAGAACTGAAAACTCACCTGTACGTAGGTGGCTGCCTACAAAGATAAAAATTCCTTGCAGTTTAAGGAATAAATTAGACAAGGAAAATAAAGAAAGAAAGAAATAAAAGCTAATTTTATATCTAACTATGGCTGCTGCACGTGCAGGCCCAATTTTATAAAACCTAATATAAAAAAAGATTTTATAAAACCTAATGTTAAAAAAGCTTATGCATAACAAGAAAGTTGAAACCGAATATCACATTTGACGTGCTAAGTGCTTAAGATTTTAATAATAATAAACAGTGATCAGAAATTACTGTTTGTCGCACAACAAGAACAATAGCCACGTTCACTTCAGCTTGCCTTTCTAATTAAGAAAATAAAAGGAAACCCCCCAAAAAAAAAAAAAAAAAAAAAAAAAAAAAAAAAAAAAACAAGAAACAAACAATAAGCCAAAACAACTGAATTCTAGGAGCATCTTCATACGTGTAACATATTTGTTCCAATGCTTTAAAAGGAAAAAAAGAAAAAGAGAAAAAGAAAAATTTTATTGTTCCAAAAAAGAAATTCTCCGCTTTGAATTTATTATGCTTATGCATTTGCTCTAATTATCTAATTATTATCGGATTTGATTGAAAGTATGGATAGTTATATACAAGGCAACATTGCTTATCTGTATGATATATATATATATATATATATATCATACAGTTATTGAACACCATGCTCATGTATATAATTACATACATAGCTAGTTATATAGTGCATATACAGATAAGATGGTTATATAAAATAAGGAAATATATAACTTAGTAAGCACTTTTCAATTTCATTCAACAGGTCATCATATACTCGTGCTATTGGTTGGGGATTTTTTTTTTTTTTTTTTTTTTGGTATTTTGAAATATTTTATGTCCGCTCCTATGTAATTATGAATAATAATTAACTGCATGGAATCACGTCATCATGCAAACAAATTTATTTTTCAGATAATAAGTGCATATATGGAGACACATAATGATGTGTATATTATGCACGTGGTGACTTTTTACTGAATGTGATCATGTGGAGTACAACTACAATTTTCATTTTCTGATTAATTTAATTTTATATTTTAGTTTTTCTTTTTTTTTTGTTTTTATTTTTTTTTTATTTTTTTGATTTCAGAAAAAAAAATTTTAAAAGACAAAACTTTTAAAAAACAAAAAAGTTTAAATGAATTAATGGTACCAAACGCACCCCAAGTAACTCTTATATTAACGTAGTTTGACAAATAATCAAAACACTAATTTATAAATTGAAAGAATATCATTAACAAGAAATTACACAGAACGAAAATAAGCTTAGAGTAGAGAGGCACGTTTATATGTAAGAATATTGAATTTCTATGTTTATAAAAAAAATAAGCACAAAAATTCCGTTTTAGTTGATTAACGTGAGTTCATAACGATGACTTGTTTTTTGGTTCTTATATTTGTAATTTTATGGATTTTTTTTTGTCATTTTTGAATTTCCCTAGCTCATGGTGACTTTCCTTCCTTTTTATTTTTTGTTGTAATTTTATTTGTTTCCTCTGAATTGTAATTGTTAGCATTTGATGTGCATTTTGAATATTGTGGTTGAAAAAAAAAAAAAAAGAAAACAATTAATGCAAGACAAGGCAGCCACGATGTAAGATTAATTAGTAAGATCTTTGTCAGTTTGGTACTACTTTAATTTGAGCATGTGGAAGAGATTATCATATTAATTTAACAACTAGTGTTTAAAGTAAAAAATAACAACGTTCTTTAGTCCTTTTTCCTTTGTCCTCAAATTACCCACCAACCACGTATTATTTGTGTAGCACAACAACAAAAGCAACGTTCATTTTTACAGACCTTTTTCTTATAAATAATTTAAATTTAAAAAAAAAACTTAATAATAATTTTGGACCATATTCAATGCAAGATCTAGTCATGATTCCCATCTCCGTATCTCTATATAAATTTACCATACAGCCCTCTTGCCCTTGAGTAAAAACTAGCATGGGCATGTATTAATAAAAAGGAATGGTATTTATTTACCATTTAAGCATATCAAAGAAGAGCGTTTTTAACACAAGAGTAAACACTACTCAATTTCAATTCAACAAATCACATATGCTCGTGCCATTTTTGCTATGGAATAAATAATTTGACCTTTTTGTTTTAGAACTTTTAGAAGTTCTTTTATTTACTTTCTTTTTGTAAATGATCGATTGTGGCAATATGAAACTGAAGACATTAACATGAACTAATTTTTTTTTGTGACATTAACATGACATTAAAATTAAAAATGTCTGCCCAATACTCAAACCTCAATAATCTATTACCGTTCGGTGGCATTCATGTGTACTTTGTATTTATTGTACACTAGGAAAACAAGTTCTATTATTTTCATTTTCATTTTTTTTTTTTTGAGAAAAAAAGTCGAGTAGTTACACCAAAAATTGAGTATTCAGTATGCATAGAACGGAAAACCATCCCACTATTCGTCCTGTCCCATTCATTCTTTCAAAGTTCAAACACAATCCAAAAGAAACAACAAAATAAAATAAAATAATGAAAAGGGAAAAAAAAAAAAAAAAAGAATGGCACTTTCGTAAAATCAAATAAAAAAAAACCATGTCTCGTTGCCTAAAATACTACTCCAAGTGGGGACTGTAGCAGCAGCAGACACGCTGTTAACCTGATCACTGAAAGTTCAGTAGTGTTCACGCTAGTGCCTCTGCTCCCGCATAACATCCAAACAAAACCTGCCCACCAAGACACTCACTCCACGTGGCCACATTGTCTCAAGTGTTATGCTGACGTGGCCCCCGCTCCTCTCTCCCATTTTTAAACTTCCCCCACACTCACTTTTTTTCAGACAAATAACGTTCAAGAAATCTAGCTCACTCCCCACTCTCTCTCTCTCTGCCAATCACTCTTTCTCTCTCTAGACCAACCATTAGTCTATAACCATCGCCCATCGTCTTCTTCTCTGATAATCAAAATCTCCATTAATGGCGGAAACCTTGGCCGCTTCTTTTACGCGGAAGCTTTTCGTGGAGGTCTGCAATGCAAAGAACCTGATGCCGAAGGACGGCCAGGGGACGTCAAGCGCCTACGCGATCGT